>CM049430.1:5421874-5566408 GCA_026929855.1 Poa annua
GTTTTGACGATGTCGCTGGAGTTGTGTACCGGGTGTCGTAAAGCATCAAAATCCACATGGGACACAAAAACCGTGGACTATAGCCCACGAAAACGGCCATAAATGCCCGAAATCACGAGTTTTCACGATGCCGCTAGAGTCGTGTGTTGGGGGTCACAGGCCATCGAAATCCTCACTGTACCCAAAAACCGTGGACTATAGCCCACGAAAACGGCCGGAAAAGCCGGAAATCACGAGTTTTGACGATGCCGCTGGAGTTGTGTACCGGGTGTCACGGGGCATCGCAATCCACACGGGACCCACAAACATGGACTATAGCCCACAAAAACGGCCAGAAATGCCCGAAATCACGAGTTTTCACGATGCCGCTAGAGTCGTGTACGGGGGTCACGGGGCGTCGAAATCCTCACTCTACCCAAAAACCCTGGACTATAGCCCACGAAAACGGCCAGAAATGCTGTAAATCAAGAGTTTTGACGATGTCGCTGGAGTTGGGTACCGGGTGTCATAAAGCATCGAAATCCACATGGGACACAAAAACCGTGGACTATAGTCCACGAAAACGGCCAGAAATGCCTGAAATCACGAGTTTTCACGATGCCGTTGGATTCGTGTACCGGGGGTCACGGGGCATCAAAATCCTGACTGTACCCAGAAAAACATGGACTATAGCCCACGAAAACGGCCAGAAATGGCCGAAATTACGAGTTTTAACGATGCTGCTGGAGGCATGTACCGGGTGTCACGGGGAATCAAAACCCTCACTGTACCCAAACACCATGGACTATAGCCCATGAAAACGGCCAGAAATGCCCGAAATCATGAGTTTTGACGATGTCGTGGAGTTGTGTACCGGGTGTCACGGGGCATCGAAATCGTTACAGAACCCAAAAATCGTGGACTATAGCCCAAGAAAATAGCCAGGAATACCTGAAATCACGAGTTTTTACGATGCCGCTGGAGTCATCTACCGGGGGTCACGGGGCATCAAAATCCTCACTGTACCCAAAAACCGTGGATTATAGCCCACGAAAACGGCCAGAAATGCTGGAAATCACGAGTTTTGACGATGTTGCTGGAGTTGTGTACGTGTCACAGGGCATCGAAATCCACACGGGACACAAAAACCGTGGACTATAGCCCACGAAAACGGCCAGAAATTCCCAAAATCACGAGTTTTCACAATGTCGTTGGATTCATGTACAGGGGGTCACGGGGCATTGAAATTGTTATGGGATCAGAAAAATGTGGACTATAGCCCACGAAAACGGCCAGAAATGCCCGAAATCATGAGTTTTCACGATGCCGCTGAAGTCATGTACCGGGGTCACAGGGCATCAAAATCCACACGGGACCCAAAAAAAGTGGACTATAGCCCACGAAAACGGCCAGAAATGCCCGAACTCACGAGTTTTCACGATGTCGCTGGAGTCATGTACCGGGGGTCACAGGGCATCGAAATCCACACGGGACCCAAAAACATGGACTATAGCCCACGAAAACGGCCACAAAAGCCGGAAATCACGAGTTTTTGACGATGTCGTGGAGTTGTGTACCGGGTGTCACGGGGCATCGAATCCACACGGGACACAAAAACCGTGGACTTTAGCCCACGAAAACGGCCAGAAATGCCGGGTAATCACGAGTTTTCACGATGCCGCTGGAATCATGTAACGAGGGGCATCAAAATCCTCACAGGACCAAAGAACGTGGACTATAGCCCACGAAAACGGCCAGAAAATGCTCGAAATCATGAGTGTTCACGATGCCGCTGGAGTCATGTACCGTGGGTCACGGGGCATAAAAATCCTAGCGGGTCCCAAAAAAACGTGTACTATAGCCCACGAAAACGGCCAGAAATGCCCGAAATCATGAGTTTTACGATGTCGCTGGAGTCATGTACCGGGTGTCACGGGACATCAAAATTGTCACTGTACCCAAACACCATGGACTATAGGCCATGAAAACGGCCAGTAATGCCCGAAATCATGAGTTTTCACAATGTCGCTGGATTCGTGTACTTGGGGTCACGGGGCATCGAAATCGTTACGGGGTCCAAACACCGTGGACTATAGCCCCCGAAAACGTCCAGAAATGCCCGAAATCACGAGTTTTCACGATGCCGCTGGAGTCATGTACCAGGGGTCATAGGGCATGGAAATCCACACGGGACCACAAAACGTGGACTATAGCCCACGGAAAACGGCAAGAAATGTCCGAAATCACGAGTTTTCACGATGCTGCTGGAGTCATGTACCGGGGGGTCACAGGGCATCGAAATCCATACGGGACCCAAAAACATAGACTATAGCCCACGGAAACGTCCAGAAAAGCCGGAAATCACGAGTTTTGACGATGTCGTGGAGTTGTGTCCCGGGTGTCACGGGGCATCGAAATCGTTACAGAACCCATCGTGGACTATAGCCCAGAAAATAGCCAGGAATACCTGAAATCACGAGTTTTTACGAAGCCGCTGGAGTCATGTACCGGGGGTCACGGGGCATCAAAATCCTCACTGTACCCAAAAACCGTGGACTATAGCCCACGAAAACGGCCAGAAATGCTGGAAATCACGAGTTTTGACGATGTTGCTGGAGTTGTGTACGTGTCACAGGGCATCGAAATCCACACGGGACACAAAAACCGTGGACTATAGCCCACGAAAACGGCCAGAAATGCCTTGAAATCACGAGTTTTCACGATGCCGCTAGAGTCGTGTATTGGGGGTCACAGGGCATCGAAATCCTCACTGTACCCAAAAACCATGGACTATAGCCCACGAAAACGGCCAGAAAAGCCGGAAATCACGAGTTTTGACGATGCCGCTGGAGTTGTGTACCGGGTGTCACGGGGCATCACAGTACACACGGGACCCAAAAACCATGGACTACAGCCCACGAAAACGGCCAGAAATACCCGAAATCACGAGTTTTTACGATGTCGCTGGAGTCATGTACAGGGGGTCACGGGGCATCAAAATCCTCACTGTACCCAAAAACCTTGGACTTTAGCCCACGAAAACGGCCAGAAATGCTGGAAATCAAGAGTTTTGACGATGTCGCTGGAGTTGTGTACCGGGTGTCGTAAAGCATCAAAATCCACATGGGACACAAAAACCGTGGACTATAGCCCACGAAAACGGCCATAAATGCCCGAAATCACGAGTTTTCACGATGCCGCTAGAGTCGTGTGTTGGGGGTCACGGGCCATCGAAATCCTCACTGTACCCAAAAACCGTGGACTATAGCCCACGAAAACGGCCAGAAAAGCCGGAAATCACGAGTTTTGACGATGCCGCTGGAGTTGTGTACCGGGTGTCACGGGGCATCGCAATCCACACGGGACCCACAAACATGGACTATAGCCCACAAAAACGGCCAGAAATGCCCGAAATCACGAGTTTTCACGATGCCGCTAGAGTCGTGTACCGGGGGTCACGGGGCGTCGAAATCCTCACTCTACCCAAAAACCCTGGACTATAGCCCACGAAAACGGCCAGAAATGCTGGAAATCAAGAGTTTTGACGATGTCGCTGGAGTTGGGTACCGGGTGTCATAAAGCATCGAAATCCACATGGGACACAAAAACCGTGGACTATAGTCCACGAAAACGGCCAGAAATGCCTGAAATCACGAGTTTTCACGATGTCGTTGGATTCGTGTACCGGGGGTCACGGGGCATCAAAATCCTGACTGTACCCAGAAAAACATGGACTATAGCCCACGAAAACGGCCAGAAATGGCCGAAATTACGAGTTTTAACGATGCTGCTGGAGGCATGTACCGGGGGTCACGGGGAATCAAAAACCTCACTGTACCCAAACACCATGGACTATAGCCCATGAAAACGGCCAGAAATGCCCGAAATCATGAGTTTTGACGATGTCGTGGAGTTGTGTACCGGGTGTCACGGGGCATCGAAATCGTTACAGAACCCAAAATCGTGGACTATAGCCCAAGAAAATAGCCAGGAATACCTGAAATCACGAGTTTTTACGATGCCGCTGGAGTCATGTACCGGGGGTCACGGGGCATCAAAATCCTCACTGTACCCAAAAACCGTGGATTATAGCCCACGAAAACGGCCAGAAATGCTGGAAATCACGAGTTTTGACGATGTTGCTGGAGTTGTGTACGTGTCACAGGGCATCGAAATCCACACGGGACACAAAAACCGTGGACTATAGCCCACGAAAACGGCCAGAAATGCCTGAAATCACGAGTTTTCACGATGCCGCTAGAGTCGTGTATTGGGGGTCACAGGGCATCGAAATCCTCACTGTACCCAAAAACCATGGACTATAGCCCACGAAAACGGCCAGAAAAGCCGGAAATCACGAGTTTTGACGATGCCGCTGGAGTTGTGTACCGGGTGTCATGGGGCATCGCAGTACACACGGGACCCAAAAACCATGGACTATTGCCCACGAAACCGCCAGAAATACCCGAAATCACGAGTTTTTACGATGTCGCTGGAGTCATGTACAGGGGGTCACGGGGCATCAAAATCCTCACTGTACCCAAAAACCTTGGACTTTAGCCCACGAAAACGGCCAGAAATGCTGGAAATCAAGAGTTTTGACGATGTCGCTGGAGTTTGTTACCGGGTGTCGTAAAGCATCAAAATCCACATGGGACACAAAAACCGTGGACTATAGCCCACGAAAACGGCCATAAATGCCCGAAATAACGAGTTTTCACGATGCCGCTAGAGTCGTGTGTTGGGGGTCACGGGCCATCGAAATCCACACGGGACACAAAAACCATGGACTATAGCCCACGAAAACGGCCAGAAATGCCTGAAATCACGAGTTTTCACGATGCCGCTAGAGTCGTGTATTGGGGGTCACAGGGCATCGAAATCCTCACTGTACCCAAAAACCATGGACTATAGCCCACGAAAACGGCCAGAAAAGCCGGAAATCACGAGTTTTGACGATGCCGCTGGAGTTGTGTACCGGGTGTCATGGGGCATCGCAGTACACACGGGACCCAAAAACCATGGACTATTGCCCACGAAAACGGCCAGAAATACCCGAAATCACGAGTTTTTACGATGTCGCTGGAGTCATGTACAGGGGGTCACGGGGCATCAAAATCCTCACTGTACCCAAAAACCTTGGACTTTAGCCCACGAAAACGGCCAGAAATGCTGGAAATCAAGAGTTTTGACGATGTCGCTGGAGTTGTGTACCGGGTGTCGTAAAGCATCAAAATCCACATGGGACACAAAAACCGTGGACTATAGCCCACGAAAACGGCCATAAATGCCCGAAATCACGAGTTTTCACGATGCCGCTAGAGTCGTGTGTTGGGGGTCACAGGCCATCGAAATCCTCACTGTACCCAAAAACCGTGGACTATAGCCCACGAAAACGGCCAGAAAAGCCGGAAATCACGAGTTTTGACGATGCCGCTGGAGTTGTGTACCGGGTGTCACGGGGCATCGCAATCCACACGGGACCCACAAACATGGACTATAGCCCACAAAAACGGCCAGAAATGCCCGAAATCACGAGTTTTCACGATGCCGCTAGAGTCGTGTACCGGGGGTCACGGGGCGTCGAAATCCTCACTCTACCCAAAAACCCTGGACTATAGCCCACGAAAACGGCCAGAAATGCTGGAAATCAAGAGTTTTGACGATGTCGCTGGAGTTGGGTACCGGGTGTCATAAAGCATCGAAATCCACATGGGACACAAAAACCGTGGACTATAGTCCACGAAAACGGCCAGAAATGCCTGAAATCACGAGTTTTCACGATGCCGTTGGATTCGTGTACCGGGGGTCACGGGGCATCAAAATCCTGACTGTACCTAGAAAAACATGGACTATAGCCCACGAAAACGGCCAGAAATGGCCGAAATTACGAGTTTTAACGATGCTGCTGGAGGCATGTACTGGGTGTCACGGGGAATCAAAACCCTCACTGTACCCAAACACCATGGACTATAGCCCATGAAAACGGCCAGAAATGCCCGAAATCATGAGTTTTGACGATGTCGTGGAGTTGTGTACCGGGTGTCACGGGGCATCGAAATCGTTACAGAACCCAAAAATCGTGGACTATAGCCCAAGAAAATAGCCAGGAATACCTGAAATCACGAGTTTTTACGATGCCGCTGGAGTCATGTACCGGGGGTCACGGGGCATCAAAATCCTCACAGGACCCAAAAACCGTGGATTATAGCCCACGAAAACGGCCAGAAATGCTGGAAATCACGAGTTTTGACGATGTTGCTGGAGTTGTGTACGTGTCACAGGGCATCGAAATCCACACGGGACACAAAAACCGTGGACTATAGCCCACGAAAACGGCCAGAAATGCCTGAAATCACGAGTTTTCACGATGCCGCTAGAGTCGTGTATTGGGGGTCACAGGGCATCGAAATCCTCACTGTACCCAAAAACCATGGACTATAGCCCACGAAAACGGCCAGAAAAGCCGGAAATCACGAGTTTTGACGATGCCGCTGGAGTTGTGTACCGGGTGTCATGGGGCATCGCAGTACACACGGGACCCAAAAACCATGGACTATTGCCCACGAAAACGGCCAGAAATACCCGAAATCACGAGTTTTTACGATGTCGCTGGAGTCATGTACAGGGGGTCACGGGGCATCAAAATCCTCACTGTACCCAAAAACCTTGGACTTTAGCCCACGAAAACGGCCAGAAATGCTGGAAATCAAGAGTTTTGACGATGTCGCTGGAGTTGTGTACCGGGTGTCGTAAAGCATCAAAATCCACATGGGACACAAAAACCGTGGACTATAGCCCACGAAAACGGCCATAAATGCCCGAAATAACGAGTTTTCACGATGCCGCTAGAGTCGTGTGTTGGGGGTCACGGGCCATCGAAATCCACACGGGACACAAAAACCGTGGACTATAGCCCACGAAAACGGCCAGAAAAGTCGGAAATCACGAGTTTTGACGATGCCGCTGGAGTTGTGTACCGGGTGTCACGGGGCATCGCAATCCACACGGGACCCACAAACATGGACAATAGCCCACAAAAACGGCCAGAAATGCCCGAAATCACGAGTTTTCACGATGCCGCTAGAGTCGTGTACCGGGGGTCACGGGGCATCGCAGTACACACGGGACCCAAAAACCATGGACTATAGCCCACGAAAACGGCCAGAAATACCCGAAATCACGAGTTTTTACGATGTCGCTGGAGTCATGTACAGGGGGTCACGGGGCATCAAAATCCTCACTGTACCCAAAAACCTTGGACTATAGCCCACGAAAACGGCCAGAAATGCTGGAAATCAAGAGTTTTGACGATGTCGCTGGAGTTGTGTACCGGGTGTCATAAAGCATCAAAATCCACATGGGACACAAAACCCGTGGACTATAGCCCACGAAAACGGCCATAAATGCCCGAAATCACGAGTTGTCACGATGCCGCTAGAGTCGTGTGTTGGGGGACACGGGCCATCGAAATCCTCACTTTACCCAAAAACCGTGGACTATAGCCCACGAAAACGGCCAGAAAAGCCGCAAATCACGAGTTTTGACGATGCCGCTGGAGTTGTGTACCGGGTGTCACGGGGCATCGCAATCCACACGGGACCCACAAACATGGACTATAGCCCACAAAAACGGCCTGAAATGCCCGAAATCACGAGTTTTCACGATGCCGCTAGAGTCGTGTACCGGGGGTCACGGGGCGTCGAAATCCTCACTCTACCCAAAAACCCTGGACTATAGACCACGAAAACGGCCAGAAATGCTGGAAATCAAGAGTTTTGACGATGTCGCTGGAGTTGGGTACCGGGTGTCATAAAGCATCGAAATCCACATGGGACACAAAAACCGTGGACTATAGTCCACGAAAACGGCCAGAAATGCCTGAAATCACGAGTTTTCACGATGCCGTTGGATTCGTGTACCGGGGGTCACGGGGCATCAAAATCCTGACTGTACCCAGAAAAACATGGACTATAGCCCACGAAAACGGCCAGAAATGCCCGAAATCATGAGTTTTCACGATGCTCCTGGAGGCATGTACCGGGGTCACAGGGCATCGAGATCCACACGTGACCCAAAAAACGTGGACTATAGCCCATGAAAACGGCCAGAAATGCCCGAACTCACGAGTTTTCACGCTGCCGCTGGAGTCATGTACCGGGGGTCACAGGGCATCGAAATCCACACGGGACCCAAAAACATGGACTATAGCCCACGAAAACGGCCAGAAAAGCCGGAAATCACGAGTTTTGACGATGCCGTGGAGTTGTGTACCGGGTGTCACGGGGCATCGAAATCCACACGGGACACAAAACCGTGGACTTTAGACCACGAAAACGGCCAGAAATGCCCGTAATCACGAGTTTTCACGATGCCGCTGGAATCATGTAACGAGGGGCATCAAAATACTCACAAGACCAAAAAACGTGGACTATAGCCCACGAAAACGGCCTGAAATGCTCGAAATCATGAGTGTTCACGATGCCGCTGGAGTCATGTACCGTGGGTCACGGGGCATAAAAATCCACGCGGGTCCCAAAAAAACGTGTACTATAGCCCACGAAAACGGCCAGAAATGCCCGAAATCACGAGTTTTACGATGTCGCTGGAGTCAAGTACAGGGTGTCACGGGACATCAAAATCGTCACTGTACCCAAACACCGTGGACTACAGGCCATGAAAACGGCCAGAAATGCCCGAAATCACGAGTTTTCACAATGTCGCTGGATTCGTGTACTTGGGGTCACGGGGCATCGAAATCGTTACGGGGTCCAAAAAAGTGGACTATAGCCCACGAAAACGTCCAGAAATGCCCGAAATCACGAGTTTTCACGATGCCGCTGGAGTCATGTACCAGGGGTTATAGGGCATGGAAATCCACACGGGACCCAAAAACGTGGACTATAGCCCACGAAAACGGCAAGAAATGTCTGAAACCACGAGTTTTCACGATGCTGCTGGAGTCATGTACCGGGGGGTCACAGGGCATCGAAATCCATACGGGACCCAAAAACATAGACTATAGCCCACGAAAACGTCCAGAAAAGCCGGAAATCACGAGTTTTGACGATGCCGTGGAGTTGTGTACCGGGTGTCACGGAGCATCGAAATCGTTACGGAACCCAAAAATCGTGGACTATAGCCCAAGAAAACAGCCAGGAATACCTGAAATCATGAGTTTTTACGATGCCGCTGGAGTCATGTACCGGGGGTCACGGGGCATCAAAACCCAAAAACCGTGGACTATAGCCCACGAAAACGGCCAGAAATGCTGGAAATCACGAGTTTTGACGATGTTGCTGGAGTTGTGTACGTGTCACAGGGCATCGAAATCCACACGGGACACAAAAACCGTGGACTATAGCCCACGAAAACGGCCAGAAATGCCTGAAATCACGAGTTTTCACGATGTCGCTAGAGTCGTGTATTGGGGGTCACGGGGCATCGAAATCCTCACTGTACCCAAAAACCATGGACTATAGCCCACGAAAACGGCCAGAAAAGCCGGAAATCACGAGTTTTGACGATGCCGCTGGAGTTGTGTACCGGGTGTCACGGGGCATCGCAGTACACACGGGACCCAAAAACCATGGACTATAGCCAAGGAAAACGGCCAGAAATTCCCGAAATCACGAGTTTTTACGATGTCGCTGGAGTCATGTACAGGGGGTCACGGGGCATCAAAATCCTCACTGTACCCAAAAACCTTGGACTTTAGCCCACGAAAACGGCCAGAAATGCTGGAAATCAAGAGTTTTGACGATGTCGCTGGAGTTGTGTACCGGGTGTCGTAAAGCATCAAAATCCACATGGGACACAAAAACCGTGGACTATAGCCCACGAAAACGGCCATAAATGCCCGAAATAACGAGTTTTCACGATGCCGCTAGAGTCGTGTGTTGGGGGTCACGGGCCATCGAAATCCACACGGGACACAAAAACCGTGGACTATAGCCCACGAAAACGGCCAGAAAAGCCGGAAATCACGAGTTTTGACGATGCCGCTGGAGTTGTGTACCGGGTGTCACGGGGCATCGCAATCCACACGGGACCCACAAACATGGACTATAGCCCACAAAAACGGCCAGAAATGCCCGAAATCACGAGTTTTCACGATGCCGCTAGAGTCGTGTACCGGGGGTCACGGGGCATCGCAGTACACACGGGACCCAAAAACCATGGACTATAGCCCACGAAAACGGCCAGAAATACCCGAAATCACGAGTTTTTACGATGTCGCTGGAGTCATGTACAGGGGGTCACGGGGCATCAAAATCCTCACTGTACCCAAAAACCTTGGACTTTAGCCCACGAAAACGGCCAGAAATGCTGGAAATCAAGAGTTTTGACGATGTCGCTGGAGTTGTGTACCGGGTGTCGTAAAGCATCAAAATCCACATGGGACACAAAAACCGTGGACTATAGCCCACGAAAACGGCCATAAATGCCCGAAATCACGAGTTTTCACGATGCCGCTAGAGTCGTGTGTTGGGGGTCACGGGCCATCGAAATCCTCACTGTACCCAAAAACCGTGGACTATAGCCCACGAAAACGGCCAGAAAAGCCGGAAATCACGAGTTTTGACGATGCCGCTGGAGTTGTGTACCGGGTGTCACGGGGCATCGCAATCCACACGGGACCCACAAACATGGACTATAGCCCACAAAAACGGCCAGAAATGCCCGAAATCACGAGTTTTCACGATGCCGCTAGAGTCATGTATCGGGGGTCACGGGGCGTCGAAATCCTCACTGTACCCAAAAACCCTAGACTATAGCCCACGAAAACGGCCAGAAATGCTGGAAATCAAGAGTTTTGACGATGTCGCTGGAGTTGTGTACCGGGTGTCATAAAGCATCGAAATCCACATGGGACACAAAAACCATGGACTATAGCCCACGAAAACGGCCAGAAATGCCTGAAATCACGAGTTTTCACGATGCCGTTGGATTCGTGTACTGGGGGTCATGGGGCATCAAAATCCTGACTGTACCCAGAAAAACATGGACTATAGCCCACGAAAACGGCCAGAAATGGCCGAAATTACGAGTTTTAACGATGCTGCTGGAGGCATGTACCGGGGGTCACGGGGAATCAAAACCCTCACTGTACCCAAACACCATGGACTATAGCGCATGAAAACGGCCAGAAATGCCCGAAATCACGAGTTTTCACAATGCAGTTGGATTCATGTACTGGGGGTCACGGGGCATCGAAATCGTTACGGGATCCACAAAACGTGGACTATAGCCCACGAAAACGGCCAGAAATGCCCGAAATCGCGAGTTTTCACGATGCCGCTAGAGTCGTGTATTGGGGGTCACGGGGCATCAAAATCCTCATTGTACCCAAACAATGTGGACTATAGCCCATGAAAACGGCCAGAAATGCCCAAAATCACGAGTTTTCACAATGCTGCTGGAGTCATGTACCGGGGGTCACAGGGCATCGAAATGCATACGGGACCCAAAAACGTAGACTATAGCCCACGAAAACGTCCAGAAAAGCCGGAAATCATGAGTTTTTACGATGCCGCTGGAGTCATGTACCGGGGGTCACGGGCATCAAAATCCTCACTGTACCCAAAAACCGTGGATTATAGCCCACGAAAACGGCCAGAAATGATGGAAATCAAGAGTTTTGACGATGTCGCTGGAGTTGTGTCGCGGGTGTCATAAAGCATCGAAATCCACATGGGACACAAAATTCGTGGACTATAGCCCACGAAAACGGCCATAAATGCCCGAAATCACGAGTTTTCACGATGCCGCTAGAGTCGTGTGTTGGGGGTCACGGGCCATCGAAATCCTCACTGTACCCAAAAACCGTGGACTATAGCCCACGAAAACGGCCAGAAAAGCCGGAAATCACGAGTTTTGACGATGCCGCTGGAGTTGTGTGCCGGGTGTCACTGGGCATCGCAATCCACACGGGACCCACAAACATGGACTATAGCCCACGAAAACGGCCAGAAATACCCGAAATCACGAGTTTTTACGATGCCGCTAGAGTCGTGTACCGGGGGTCACGGGCATCAAAATCCTCACTGTACCCAAAAACCGTGGATTATAGCCCACGAAAACGGCCAGAAATGCTGGAAATCAAGAGTTTTGACGATGTCGCTGGAGTTGTGTCGCGGGTGTCATAAAGCTTCAAAATCCACATGGGACACAAAAACCGTGGACTATAGCCCACGAAAACGGCCATAAATGCCCGAAATCACGAGTTTTCACGATGCCGCTAGAGTCGTGTGTTGGGGGTCACGGGCCATCGAAATCCTCACTGTACCCAAAAACCGTGGACTATAGCCCACGAAAACGGCCAGAAAAGCCGGAAATCACGAGTTTTGACGATGCCGCTGGAGTTGTGTACCGGGTGTCACGGGGCTTCGCAATCCACACGGGACCCACAAACATGGACTATAGCCCACGAAAACGGCCAGAAATGCCTGAAATCACGAGTTTTCACGATGCCGCTAGAGTCGTGTATTGGGGGTCACGGGGCGTCGAAATCCTCACTGTACCCAAAAATCGTGGACTATAGTCCACGAAAACGGCAAGAAAAGCCGGAAATCACGAGTTTTGACGATGCCGCTGGAGTTGTGTACTGGGTGTCATGGGTCATCGAAATCCACACTGGACCCAAAAACCGTGGACTATAGGCCACGAAAACGGCCAGAAATGCCCCAAATCACGAGTTTTCACGATGCCGCTAGAGTCGTGTACGGGGGTCACGGGGCATCAAACTCCGGACTGTACGAAAAAAAAACATGGACTCTTGCCCACGAAAACGGCCAGAAAAGACCAAAATCACGAGTTTTAACGATGCCGCTGGAGTCATGTACCCAAACATCGTGGACTATAGCCCATGAAAACGGCCAGAAATGCCCAAAATCACGAGTTTTCACAATGTCGTTGGATTCATGTACAGGGGGTCACGGGGCATTGAAATCGTTACAGGATCAGAAAAATGTGGACTATAGCCCACGAAAACGGCCAGAAATGCCCGAAATCATGAGTTTTCACGATGCCGCTGGAGTCATGTACCGGGGTCACAGGGCATCGAAATCCACACGGGACCCAAAAAACATGGACTATAGCCCACGAAAACGGCCAGAAATGCCCGAACTCACGAGTTTTCACGATGCCGCTGGAGTCATGTACCGGGGGTCACAGTGCATCGAAATCCACACGGGACCCAAAAACATGGACTATAGCCCACGAAAACGGGCAGAAAAGCCGGAAATCACGAGTTTTGACGATGCCGTGGAGTTGTGTACCCGGTGTCACGGGGCATCGAAATCCACACGGGACACAAAAACCGTGGACTTTAGCCCACGAAAACGGCCAGAAATGCCCGTAATCACGAGTTTTCACGATGCCGCTGGAATCATGTAACGAGGGGCATCAAAATCCTCACAGGACCAAAAAACGTGGACTATAGCCCACGAAAACGGCCAGAAATGCTCGAAATCATGAGTGTTCACGATGCCGCTGGAGTCATGTACCGTGGGTCACAGGGCATAAAAATCCACGCGGGTCCCAAAAAACGTATACTATAGCCCAGGAAAACGGCCTGAAATGCCCGAAATCACGAGTTTTACGATGTCGCTGGAGTCATGTACCGGGTGTCACGGGACATCAAAATCGTCACTGTACCCAAACACCGTGGACTATAGGCCATGAAAACGGCCAGAAATGCCCGAAATCACGAGTTTTCACAATGTCGTTGGATTCGTTTACTTGGGGTCACGGGGCATCGAAATCGTCACGGGCTTCAAAAAAGTGGACTATACCCCACGAAAACGTCCAGAAATGCCTAAAATCACGAGTTTTCACGATGCCGTTGGATTCGTGTACCGGGGGTCCCGGGGCATCAAAATCCTGACTGTACCCAGAAAAACATGGACTATAGCCCACGAAAACGGCCAGAAATGGCCGAAATTACGAGTTTTAACGATGCTGCTGGAGGCATGTACCGGGGGTCACGGGGAATCAAATCCCTCACTGTACCCAAACAACATGGACTATAGCCCATGAAAACGGCCAGAAATGCCCGAAATCACGAGTTTTCACAATGCAGTTGGATTCATGTACTGGGGGTCACGGGGCATCGAAATCGTTACGGGATCCAAAAAACGTGGACTATAGCCCACGAAAACGGCCAGAAATGCCCGAAATCGCGAGTTTTCACGATGCCGCTAGAGTCGTGTATTGGGGGTCACGGGGCATCAAAATCCTCATTGTACCCAATCACTGTGGACTATAGCCCATGAAAACGGCCAGAAATGCCCGAAATCACGAGTTTTCACAATGATGCTGGAGTCCTGTACCGGGGGTCACAGGGCATCGAAATCCATACGGGACCCAAAAACGAAGACTATAGCCCACGAAAACGTCCAGAAAAGCCGGAAATCACGAGTTTTTACGATGCCGCTGGAGTCATGTACCGGGGGTCATGGGGCATCAAAATCCTCACTGTACCCAAAAACCGTGGACTATAGCCCACGAAAACGGCCAGAAATGCTGGAAATCAAGAGTTTTGACGATGTCGCTGGAGTTGTGTCGCGGGTGTCATAAAGCATCGAAATCCACATGGGACACAAAAACCGTGGACTATAGCCCACGAAAAAGGCCATAAATGACCGAAATCACGAGTTTTCACGATGCCGCTAGAGTCGTGTGTTGGGGGTCACGGGCCATCGAAATCCTCACTGTACCCAAAAACCGTGGACTATAGCCCACGAAAACGGCCAGAAAAACCGGAAATCACGAGTTTTGACGATGCCGTTGGAGTTGTGTACCGGGTGTCACGGGGCATCGCAATCCACACGGGACCCACAAACATGGACTATAGCCCGGGAAAACGGCCAGAAATGCCCGAAATCACGAGTTTTCACGATGCCGCTAGAGTCGTGTATTGGGGGTCACGGGGAATCGAAATCCTCACTTTACCCAAAAACCATGGACTATAGCCCACGAAAACGGCCAGAAAAGCCGGAAATCACGAGTTTTGACGATGCCGCTGGAGTTGTGTACCGGGTGTCACGGGGCATCGCAGTACACACGGGACCCAAAAACCATGGACTATAGCCCACGAAAACGGCCAGAAATACCCGAAATCACGAGTTTTTACGATGCCGCTGGAGTCATGTACCGGGGGTCACGGGGCATCAAAATCCTCACTGTACCCAAAAACCCTGGACTATAGCCCAAGAAAACGGCCAGAAATGCTGGAAATCAAGAGTTTTGACGATGTCGCTGGAGTTGTGTACCGGGTGTCATAAAGCATCGAAATCCACATGGGACACAAAAACCATGGACTATAGCCCACGAAAACGGCCAGAAATGCCTGAAATCACGAGTTTTCACGATGCCGTTGGATTCGTGTACCGGGGGTCACGGGGCATCAAAATCCTGACTGTACCCAGAAAAACATGGACTATAGCCCACGAAAACGGCCAGAAATGGCCGAAATTACAAGTTTTAACGATGCTGCTGGAGGCATGTACCGGGGGTCACGGGGAATCAAATCCCTCACTGTACCCAAACAACATGGACTATAGCCCATGAAAACGGCCAGAAATGCCCGAAATCACGAGTTTTCACAATGCAGTTGGATTCATGTACTGGGGGTCACGGGGCATCAAAATCGTTACGGGATCCAAAAAACGTGGACTATAGCCCACGAAAACGGCCAGAAATGCCCGAAATCGCGAGTTTTCACGATGCCGCTAGAGTCGTGTATTGGGGGTCACGGGGCATCAAAATCCTCATTGTACCCAATCACTGTGGACTATAGCCCATGAAAACGGCCAGAAATGCCCGAAATCACGAGTTTTCACAATGATGCTGGAGTCATGTACCGGGGGTCACAGGGCATCGAAATCCATACGGGACCCAAAAACGAAGACTATAGCCCACGAAAACGTCCAGAAAAGCCGGAAATCACGAGTTTTTACGATGCCGCTGGAGTCATGTGAAGGGGTTACGGTGCAGAAAACAATAATTTTCTAGCGAGCGAAACCCTAACTAGCCAGGATCTATCTATCTAGTACATGCGATAACGGTGGCGGAACGGGTTACATTACCTCCATGTAGACCGATAGCGGGGATTACGCTCCCGCACAAGCGTTGACGATGAAGTCGTACGTAGCCGACCTCGAGGTCACGGAGAACTTGCCGCGATGTCGGAGTCGATGACGCCGGGGTGTCGCCGATGATCTGCGTCGACGAGCGTCGGGCGGAAGAAGGCAGAGCGCCAGCACCGGGGCTGGCGCGCCGGCAGCAGAGGGGGGAGGCGCGGCGGCTGCAGGGGGCGAGACGACGTCGCCCAAGCTCCTCAATAGAGTAGCCTCCGAGCACTCGCAAACATACGGAGCCTAGCGACAACTCCCGGTCATTCAGAACCAGCTGAAATCGCAGGAGTAGATCTTATCTGGAATCCCGCAGAGCAACGGCGCTCTGCGGTATGGCTTAGGTGGAGAGAGACCCCCTTCCTCAGCTCGGCGCGGCTCCAACTTGGGAACCATGAGATCGAGAGAGAAATTGGGAATTAATTGAATTTCCTATGAATTAAATCAATTAATATGCCTTGCTATATAAAGGGGGAAGGGGGTGTGCAAACCCCTTGGCTCCCCCATGTGGGACTAAACAAAGGACATGGGAGGGGGGGTTCGGCCCCCACATGGGCTGGCCGAACCAGCCAATGGGGCCCACCCCCCTTTGAGGTGCGGCTCCCCCTCTTGGGCCCTCTTAGGGCCCATATAGGTGGGAGCCCCCTTTTTCCTTTATTTAATTAATATTAAATTAATATAAAAATCCCATTAATTCATAATTAATATATTTATATATAATTCAATATCCCGTGACTCCGAAAACTCTTTCGGACTACCCGAACAACTTTCGGACATTCCTGGAACCATTCCAGACCTCTCCGGAACTCCTTCCGGACCACCGGAACTCTTTCCGGATCATTTCTCTCTCTCCAACAAAAACATATAAAATTCTAGAACCTATCTCCTAGCGTCGCTAAGACCTTAAGTTTGTTACGCTACGGTTCGGGAACACTCCAGACATGGTCGAGACACTCCGCTCACCAATGATCCTCAGGGATACCTGGAAATATATGACGACCCCTGTGCATTCCACGAATATCGTCGTTGAACCATAAGTATGATATTCATTCCCTTTGTCTCTGTGATACTACCTTGTCCGAGATATGATCGTAGACACACCGATGCCTTTGCTGTATCTCGTTACCGACGAAGGTTATTAACTCGTCTGCGATATTACATCTCCATGACCTAGTCATAAGCTGCAGCTATATAGATGCAATATCACCGAGTGGGCCCAGAATATCTTTCCATTACAAGAATGAACAAATCCCGCTCTTGATCCTTACGTCTCGATGCTCTTTCGGAATACCCAAGATGGACACCGTTATTGTCATGCTATATAAGACACAACGTTTGATGCTCTCAAAGCACTCCTACGAAGCAACAATAAGTACGGTCTCACGGTCTAAGGAATAAGCTATCATACTCTTATCTATTGCAAATGACAAACATCGTAATACGATCTTATTGCAATACTTTGCGTATGTCCACCACCTTATTCAACTAACAAGATGACCCCATTGTCAACCGACGTCATTGTCCTTGATCGGGAATCTCGATCAACTGTTGCCCAATGGACTAGCTCATATAGAGGCTTGCTAGGGACCTGGTTGTCTATGTATCACACGTGTATTAACAATTCCGATTAATACAGTTATAGCATAATACACAAACCTATTATAAACTTATGAGATAATGCAATAAATACTACTTATTTATTTGCCTCTAGGGCATATCTCCTTCATCATGTACCGGGGGTCATGGGGCATCAAAATCCTCACTGTACCCAAAAACCGTGGACTACAGCCCACGAAAACGGCCAGAAATGCTGGAAATCAAGAGTTTTGACGATGTCGCTGGAGTTGTGTCGCGGGTGTCATAAAGCATCGAAATCCACATGGGACACAAAAACCGTGGACTATAGCCCACGAAAACGGCCATAAATGCCCGAAATCACGAGTTTTCACGATGCCGCTAGAGTCGTGTGTTGGGGGTCACGGGCCATCGAAATCCTCACTGTACCCAAAAACCGTGGACTATAGCCCACGAAAACGGCCAGAAAATCCGGAAATCACGAGTTTTGACGATGCCGTTGGAGTTGTGTACCGGGTGTCACGGGGCATCGCAATCCACACAGGACCCACAAACATGGACTATAGCCCACGAAAACGGCCAGAAATGCCCGAAATCACGAGTTTTCTTGATGCCGCTAGAGTCGTGTATTGGGGGTCACGGGGCGTCGAAATCCTCACTGTACCCAAAAACCGTGGACTATAGCCCACGAAAACGGCCAAAAAAGCCGGAAATCACGAGTTTTGACGATGCCGCTGGAGTTGTGTACTGGGTGTCAGGGGGCATCGAAATCCACACTGGACCCAAAAACCGTGGACTATAGCCCACGAAAACGGCCAGAAATGCCCGAAATCACGAGTTTTCACGATGCCGCTAGAGTCGTGTACGGGGGTCACGGGGCATCAAAATCCGGACTGTACGAAAAAAAACATGGACTATAGCCCACGAAAACGGCCAGAAAAGCCCAAAATCACGAGTTTTAACGATGCCGCTGGAGTCATGTACCCAAACATCGTGGACTATAGCCCATGAAAACGGCCAGAAATGCCCAAAATCACGAGTTTTCACAATGTCGTTGGATTCATATACAATGGGTCACGGGGCATTGAAATCGTTACGGGATCAGAAAAATGTGGACTATAGCCCACGAAAACGGCCAGAAATGCCCGAAATCATGAGTTTTCACGATGCCGCTGGAGTCATGTACCGGGGTCACAGGGCATCGAAATCCACACGGGACCCAAAAAACGTGGACTATAGCCCACGAAAACGGCCAGAAAATCCGGAAATCACGAGTTTTGACGATGCCGTTGGAGTTGTGTACCGGGTGTCACGGGGCATCGCAATCCACACGGGACCCACAAACATGGACTATAGCCCACGAAAACGGCCAGAAATGCCCGAAATCACGAGTTTTCTTGATGCCGCTAGAGTCGTGTATTGGGGGTCACGGGGCGTCGAAATCCTCACTGTACCCAAAAACCGTGGACTATAGCCCACGAAAACGGCCAAAAAAGCCGGAAATCACGAGTTTTGACGATGCCGCTGGAGTTGTGTACTGGGTGTCAGGGGGCATCGAAATCCACACTGGACCCAAAAACCGTGGACTATAGCCCACGAAAACGGCCAGAAATGCCCGAAATCACGAGTTTTCACGATGCCGCTAGAGTCGTGTACGGGGGTCACGGGGCATCAAAATCCGGACTGTACGAAAAAAAACATGGACTATAGCCCACGAAAACGGCCAGAAAAGCCCAAAATCACGAGTTTTAACGATGCCGCTGGAGTCATGTACCCAAACATCGTGGACTATAGCCCATGAAAACGGCCAGAAATGCCCAAAATCACGAGTTTTCACAATGTCGTTGGATTCATATACAATGGGTCACGGGGCATTGAAATCGTTACGGGATCAGAAAAATGTGGACTATAGCCCACGAAAACAGCCAGAAATGCCCGAACTCACGAGTTTTCACGATGCCGCTGGAGTCATGTACCGGGGGTCACAGGGCATCGAAATCCACACGGGACCCAAAAACATGGACTATAGCCCACGAAAACGGCCAGAAAAGCCGGAAATCACGAGTTTTGACGATGCCGTGGAGTTGTGTACCGGGTGTCACGGGGCATCGAAATCCACACGGGACACAAAAACCGTGGACTTTAGCCCACGAAAACGGCCAGAAATGCCCGTAATCACGAGTTTTCTTGATGCCGCTAGAGTCGTGTATTGGGGGTCACGGGGCATAAAAATCCACGCGGGTCCCAAAAAAACGTGTACTATAGCCCACGAAAACGGCCAGAAATGCCCGAAATCACGACTTTTACGATGTCGCTGGAGTCATGTACCGGGTGCCACGGGACATCAAAATCGTCACTGTACCCAAAAACCGTGGACTATAGGCCATGAAAACGGCCAGAAATGACCGAAATCACGAGTTTTCACAATGTCGCTGGATTCGTTTACTTGGGGACACGGGGCATCGAAATCGTTACGGGGTCCAAAAAAGTGGACTATAGCCCACGAAAACGTCCAGAAATGCCCGAAATCACGAGTTTTCACGATACCGCTGGAGTCATGTACCAGGGGTCATAGGGCATGGAAATCCACATGGGACCCAAAAAAACGTGGACTATAGCCCACGAAAACGGCCAGAAATGCCCGAAATTACGAGTTTTCACGATGCCGCTGGATTCATGTACTGAGTGTCACGGGGCATCGAAATCGTTACGGGATCCAAAAAACGTGGACTCTAGCCCACAAAAACGGACAGAAATGCCCGAAATCACGAGTTTTCACGATGTCGCTAGAGCCGTTTACTGGGGCCACGGGGCATCGAAATCCTCACTGTACCCAAAAACTATGAACTATAGTTCACGAAAACGGCCAGAAAAGCCGGAAATCACGAGTTTTGACGATGTTGCTGGAGTTGTGTACCAGGTGATCACGGGGCATCGAAATCCACACGGGACCCAAAAACCGTGGACTATAGCCCACGAAAACGGACAAAAATGTCCGAAATCACGAGTTTTCACGATGCCGCTAGAGTCATGTACCGGGGGTCACGGGGCATCAAAATCCTGACTGTACCCAAATATATATATATCTCATTGTCTCTTCTTCTATAAAAGAAGTAGTTAGATTATTTTTTTACC
This sequence comes from Poa annua, assembly GCA_026929855.1. Lineage (NCBI taxonomy): Eukaryota > Viridiplantae > Streptophyta > Magnoliopsida > Poales > Poaceae > Poa > Poa annua. The sequence goes on from CM049430.1 coordinate 5,442,700, forward strand.
ATGCAGGAGCACTGCATGTTTTATATTAGAAGAAGAAAGAAAGGCCAAGAAGGGCAGAGTTTACAGAGCACCCCAAGGGCAAACAGAGAGGAGAAAATGACCTAGAGGTTACACTCTACCTCTACCTCACCTAGCAGCGATAAAAGTAAATCAAGCATCAGCTAGGGAAAAGCGACCGCCGTTAGCCATCTCTCACTGCTTAGCCTCACTTTTAATCTGATCAGTAAGAACGTTGAGCGGTTTAGCTATGTTCTCAAAAACTATTGTTTCTTTCCCTCCAGCAGATGGACCAAGCTATGAGCATCACGAGCGAATCCAAAATTCTCCGGTTAGCGAGCTCCTCGTCTACTGCCACCACTCCTTGAGGGATGATTCAGTGGTAGGGGTGTGTTGTTGTATCATAATCATAGCCCAGCTCAGCAGGTTGTTCAAGATGCATGATGTTCAGTACGGCACAACCGATGAAAAGGTGCTGGGCGTTTCCCTCTTCCGTGTTGCACCTTTCATTACAGGGAAGGGTAGCTAGATCTTCCCTTGGGTCCGTTGGCGATTGATGAAGCAAGCAATGGCTGGATCATATCGCCCGGTCGGCTTGCTTTGAGTGGGAGCAACATACGTGTCTGCTCAGGAATTTGTTCTAGAGTTGTATTTTATCTTTTCTTTTTTCCCGCAAATTAAAGATTGTGAGCTCTGTCGAGACTATCCGTGGAAGAAATTAGTGCCGCCCATTCCAATCTGCCAGTCAAACCGGTCAATCGCCGTGGCCTGTGGATGGTGCCTGCAGTCCGGATACGAGCTGAGATATGTCGACGCAGACCTGGCCGCATTTTGTGTTGTCGTATGCATGCAGGAGGTACGTTTGCGTCGGCCTCTAGCTCTTGCTGGACCAGCTGGTGAAAACGTTCATCTCAGAGAGAGTGAGAAACCAATCTCTAGTGGTCTCTCTTGATCCAATCATGCTTTTCTTCTCCGTTTCCAATCACTAGCTAGCGTTCTTATCAGCAGTAGAGGAACTGTAGAAGGCTTGCATGCATGCTTAGCCGACAGGGAACGGTAGGTTTCGCATCGGTGTCCTCCTAGCATGGAAGCATGCATGCTAAGCAACAGTGTCAGAGAAATAATGGACATCAGTTAGCCTAACCTATAGCTTGCTTCCATTGGCGGCCGTCCAGCCTAGCTAGGTTTAGCTTGCATTATTGCAGCTTTATGCATGTTGCCATCCTAGGCGTGCAAGAGCAAGAGAACCCGAGCCGGCAGCTGACTGTTCATCGATAGATCATATTTGCGCCGTGCCGTGCTACTGTTCGATCGAGAACGTGTACGTAGGTGTTATCTATCTCTGCACTATTGCTCCATCATATCGCTCACATCTTGCATGTTCAGCTTCAAAGGAGTTGTCAAACGGATCGATGGTGACACTGCGAAAGGATTTGTAATTTGCCATGGAAGTAGGGGGTGTGGGTGATCGACGCTGCGAAAGGATCCTTGTTTCTTTTCTTGCATAAATCTCATCTATCCGGGTCTCGCTGATGTTAGCTAGCCTTCTGTTCTAGTCCATGGAGAGTATCAACTTCCTCTATATATGCTACTGTATTTGGAGTTTCCCGTATAGCTGGATTATTTCGAGTGAGTGCCTTTGCCGGTATCTGTCATGATCTTGATCGGCGGCGCTTCTGATCTGGAGTATGTACATGCTGTAACATTGTATAATGGCAATGAACTAAAAGAAATGGCCGATATTACTAATGTTTTTTTTTCTAACAGGCACTCGACAAGTGGACGACTTTGCCGAGTGTCTCGCTAAAACAGCAAACACAAATCATTCTGCATATTCATGATTGGCCGAGTTTTTTTTTGGGTCAAGACAGTTCGCAAAAAAAGCAGTCGGCAGCATCCTGAACAGATTTCATTCTAATAAATGTTGGCGATGAACGGGTGATGGGATCAATTTCGTTGAGTGTTTTATTTTAGGACTCAATAAACTAAGTAAAATATAAAAGTATGAAAAACTTCAATAAAACATTTTTACAGTTTTAGATCTCTTTAATAGAGAAATAGATAAAATAATAGCTAAATATGTAAGAATTTGAAGTACTAATTTGTTTTCTTGTGAAGCAAGTGTAAACAATATGGTGTAAAATGTCACAACTACAATTTTCTTGCAAAATCGACCGATCTCGTAGAAGTAACATAATTGTTTTGCTTTCCACATACTTTTGCTCAATTAAATGAGTTTCGGCCGATCTTGTAGAAGTAACAGAATTTAAACTACAAGTGTGTGATAGTTTGTTACTAATTGTTGCCAAAATATCATTTTAAGATACCTAACTAGGATTGTATGCAACAACAACAATAGGGGCATTCAAAACATTCAGGCCTTTTCTATGAATATTTTCGTCGTGTATTTTAACACTATTTTGAAAACAACTCAAAAAAAAAGGAAAAAATGAAGAACACAATTTTTTTGCATGTTTTGAGAGGAACCCTTTTAGAAAACAGTCTACCGTGTATAACATTTCACTAAGTTTAAGCCAAATGATTAAGGTCGTGGTCATATCCATAACATAGTTCATGAAAATATGACCATATTTGGCTCAGAAGGTGCATTTTGTCATGAAAAACCGTAGTGCCAAAGTAAGTTTTCAATTTTTTGCATTTTTTTATTTTATAACTTCCAAAAAAATAAGCATGTGCCAATAATATGGTGGAAAATCCAATATCACCAATTTTAACACAAATTCGACCCCTTTGAATGTTCAATTTCCAAACATTAAGAATGTTTTTGCTTTGTAGCTACTTTTTCCATTTAATTGGTTTTAATTCTTAAGATTAATTGAAATCGAAACACAAATGCATCATAGTTTGTTCCTTAAATTTTCCAAAATAACATTGTAAGGTGTCCAAGTAGGATTCTATGCACTAGACACAGAGGCTGTTGAAAGATTAAATGTCTTGCTATGAATAGTTTCGCTGGCTAGGCACACTTTCTGTCTCATTTTATATGGCTACTATAAATAATGTTTTCTACAATCACATAAGTCCGACATTCATTCCCAGAATATTATGTGACTTGGTGCGTTCCACCTGTTTTCAAAACCATTTTTTTCATCCAAGATGGTCTAACGACATTGAAAGTTCTCAGCCTTGTCTGATTTGCACGTCGCTCTGGACGTGCACTCATATAGTGACATCTTGTCAAGCGTAGGACGGAAAGATGACAAATGGACAATTCAACCTGTAAGTCGGACATAAATCAGAAGTTTTCTTTTTTTTTCCTTTTGACTATCAACGCGAGCCTGGAGCAAGAGAATGGGTCTAATGTTGTTGCTTTCCACGAGTGCAAAATAAACTTGTCCATATGGTCATAGATAGCGACCAGAAATTGGATTATCTAGTGTCTACTGTTTAGTGCTTGAGCAGTACAGTACAGTACCATGGTGGATATAAATCTGCACGGGACAGGAGAAAAGTATATGCTTATAAGAGCACAAAACATGAGTCGTGAACCTCACTATCAAGTCGTAACAAATTATGAACTGGATAGCAACTGTGTTTGTATCCAGCCGGGTGCCTATACAGGTTGGGACTCTCGTCATGTATAGAACAACTAATCGATGTGCACCAGACGAGGACTTTGTAAGAAAATATAGCACCCACTCACAACCCAAAATGAATACGACCTCTCATGCTTTCAATGAGTTTTGGATGCACATTTCCTTTCAGAACAAAAAAATTCGGAGTTTCAGAAACAAAGACCATTTCATGATGGACAAAAGGAGAGCTTATTTTGGAGTACCAGTGCTGCAGATAATAAAATCAGAAAAACATTGTCTGCTTGAAGAACGGCAGACAGACACGACCAGCAACGCAGTATAAGGGTTTGAATATGATTCTAATATATGTACTTACAAAAGCATTTCCACGATACAAGAAATTGAAACAGTCAGCAGCATTTCACTAACGGCACGTAAAGCTGGTGGCACTCAGCAGCAAAGATATAATAAGATCGACGACGCTGAACTGTACCGTTTCTGTCTGTCTTTCGAGAGTAAGACCAATCTAACATTCTATTGTTGATCCTCAAACTCGTGGCCATGATCCAAGAGATAGTTGGCAGCCAGCTCTTCATCCCTGTTGCATGCAAAGAAGACCTCCAACACAAGCTCACGGTTGAACCCCATCGCCTCGAGCTGTAAAATGTATAGAAATGTAAACAAAAATTAGAGCTAACCGGACATGCTTGTCAACTTATAATGAACAAAAATAACGCATAAGTCATAACGAGTGAACTGTGAGGACCATATATAAAGGTGTTAACGACAAGGCAAAAACTTACAATCCTACAAACAATAAAAGTCCACATTTTCTTCAAATACACAATGCCCAGCTCTTTAAGTAGTAATGCAAAAACGAAACTGATAGTAACATTCATATTGGCTACCGAAACTAGCTCAAGAACAGAAATATAGAGATTTAGAGATAAAAAGATTTTACAAAGAACAAAAATAATTAAAATGTGATGTACCCGCTGGATGGCATCTCGTTCTTCTGCAGTAACTGCAACCTGCTGTGGCTGTGGCAATTGAGCTGCTAGGTCACCTAGTATATTTCTTGACCTGGTTGAACATAATGGAGAAAATATAATGTAAGTACTGCTTGTATGCCTGCTATAAAAACTGAGCATGGTTGTGTAATGTTTCTTAATTCTTACACGCCAGAACCACTCTCAGGTGTTTCATTAACCAGACGGAGAAACTCAGCCTGATTTTCCTGAATCAACCTCAGGATCTGTGGGTTTTGTTTCCCCAGCTCTTGAAGCATTGGCTGTGAGTAAACATGATCAAACACCAAATGAATTTTAAAGTATAAAGAGAATAAATTATAAATTGCTAAATAAATGGGTTACTTTGTACCTGCAAGATTTGAGGATTGGACTGGACCAATGTAAGCAGTGCTTGGAACTGAGAGGAAAAGGAACATCAAAGTTAGGACAATAAACACATCATCGACCAACCTGCCTATAACTGCAGTGGTAGTACCTGTGGCAGCTGTCTCAATGCATCAAGGGCACCAGCAGCAGCACCAGGATTGGATCCACCACTTGGAACACCCTATTAAGGTATTTTATATGGAAGTTAGCTAATAGACACATCATCATCAGAAAATATGTTTGTTTTCAGAATAAACATTGTACAACAGAGTGGTAGTTGCATATAGTACACAAGAAAGTTGCACAACGCTTTATCAACAAAAAAAGCACAAAATGCTTGTACTTGTTATCTCCATGCCAGGAGACTCTGGAACAGACAGTTTGACGAGCATATCTAATCCAGATTGTATGAGATCTTACAAAATCTCCTCCACACAGGACTAACTTAACTTCTAGCTTCTTCTTTAAGGGCCGGTCATGCTGGCCGCAATCATACAAACTTGTAAATAACTGATGCCCTGTGGCATTTCAACTCAGCATGTAAAACAATTTTCTTGTGAACATGACTGAATATCTAACAAGGCTTAAACTAGTTTAATAGACTTCAGAGCTCTACGACTTTGTAAAGCATGACCTATCCGTTTCCATGCAAAATTATCCTTAAAATATATAGAGGTTAAAAGGTATATACCTGAGGGAAAAGATTTAGAGGATTTGCATTAGGCCCTGCAGAGGCGCCACCAGTTGGCTGAATTGGTGCTAGAGGTGCAGCCTGACCCTGAGATGGAGCCTGTAGGTTTGGTGCCTGTTGACCAGGAACAGGTGCTCGAGCAACAGGTGGGGCCTCTACAGTATCAGGTATTCCCTAGCAGTCAAACCAAAATTAATAAACTGTCATTTTCTATGCAAATTCACTGAAGTACTAAGCATATCACTCATGTTTTTTCCTCATCGCAAATATATATTCCATTCACTTGCATAACCTTGTGTGTTTAGAAATGAAAAACATGTATAAAGTATTGACAGATCCTATTAGGGCCGTCTGGATTTTGTGCCTACCTAATTGAGCACATGAAAAGCAAGACACAGAGATAGAATATTAGCAAGCATGAAACTCACTGAATACAGATAGTCAATAGCCCTTTCAGGATTGTTATATGCAGCACGTAAAGCACGGACAACCATATCACGATCCCAGGTGCCACCACCCATGTCAAGAATTTGCTGGACTGTCTGTTCTAAACCACCACCAGAGACAAGGTTTGATGCAGCCTGACTGTATACATCAGCTTCGCCTCTACAGCACAAGCAGAATATAGCAACATTAATTTATAGTAGAAACTAATTATGTGCAATAAAAAAGAATGAAAATCCTTTTTGGCTTGAGTTTCAAGAGAAACAATTAAGTAACCAGATTGCATAACGAACTGTTGTCAAACACACGCAAACACAACTGGTAGTTTTTGAAGTCAACATTCAGAGAATATAGGACAAAACTGGAACATGTAGAATTCTAACCTATTAAAATAGGTCAATAATGTACAGAGCGTGCAATTTTGAAAATAGCTGAACTTATGCATTCCCCAGATCTCATTACTCTTTCTACAAAACTTTCTACAGTATATATTCGATCACTTAAGCAGTACAACTAGCCAAAAGTACTTAATACGCATATTACTCGTATGCCAAATATTTCAGGAAACATGCTCCACAACTTAGCAGCTGCTACTATGACTTCATAAAAAAAACATTTCTTCTCACACATTCAAGAAAAATACAGAAAGACCTCATCAATAAATGATAGTTGTATCTTGTATAACAGAAACACTAATGAAAAACATGCCAGGTTATCAATGTGCAAAGTAGATACGAATTTACATAAAGAACCCACAAATGACCAAGAGACCATATGCATAAAGCTAGTGAGAATTCTTAGCTAGAAACAAAAGGGAAAAAATCTAAATATGTTAAACAAACTGACGACATACATTACATTAAGCAAAAAAATGTATAGCATCTAACAAAATAAAATAAAGGCTCTGAAATGGGCTCACGATGCAGTTACAGTAGCAGCTGGAGCAGCTGAAGGTTGTGCACTGGCTGGCGTCCTACAAATGAAAAGAAAATATTATGACAAATAGGAGGTACAACAGAAAATTTGGAAAAACAGATAACTCACGGTGCAGATGAAGCAACAGGTGCTTGTGAAGGTGGTGATCTTGCAGCTGAGGCAACAGGAACAGATGGGGCAGAAGCAGCAATGGGAGTAGCGGGTTGGGACTAGCACAATGTAAAAAAATGAACATTTTCAGTAAAATGTTAATAAAAATAAGGGTTAGGCAGGGTTGACCTTACACAGCGACATTATAGAATGGAAAATTCTACTACTTCGTTCTTATGGCAGCTAAAGTGAACCACCTTCACAGTAATTGAGAAGGTTATGATCACAGATCACCACCTTCTTGCTATATATAGTAACACAGTCATCATTCAGTTTAACTAATCTAGCTTTCTTCAATTTGAAATGACTACAGATAACCCAAACAACAAAGAGGGATATGACATGGCAGAATACAGTTGATGTGGCTAGCACATTGTCTGCTTGTACGTTGATAGAGGATATAAGGTTGGAATCTGCGTGTGCGTTGATAGAGGATATAAGGTTGGAATTTGTAATGAAGATGCAACATAGACGACAATCTGGGAAACCAGGGTGGAAACTATACAAGAAATGACGAGCTATTAATAGAAAGGAGAAGGTGCAATACACTGCAAGGCAGAGAATATATTTGGTACCAAATAGTGCAACGGAGCAAAAGAAATACCAAGCTTAGAGGCTAAATATCTCATAACTAGCTTTAAGACAGTTAGACAGTAAGTCGTAAGAACTCAGAACAAAATGTTGCTTAAAATACAAAAAGTAAATCTTATAAAACGTATCAACCAAAAATTACCTGACTAACAGGTGCCTTTGAAGGAGTAGAAGCGCCACTAGACGAAGCCTTAGCCTACAAAATTATGCATACCAGATAAGTTACTAGTATCCAGGTAAAAATTACAGCAAAAATGAATGCTCGAAATACACTCCTGGCGCCAACATCTCCTGATGTTGTGAAGTGCTTAACAGAAGAACATTAGAAGTGCAGAACATCTAAACATGGACGTGGATCCACATCAATAAAATCAAGAAGTTCAATATTTATTGCATACTTCTGATTAGTAGGCTCGTGTCTGAACATAAATGGTAAAGGAGGGGTCCTTATTTGTTTGGTTTATCAGACGACTGGAATAGTTTGGTTACACAAAAGTGTGATTAATATACGCTCATCCATTGCCTAGCAATACAATTAAGTTAACAGATTATACTCGTTAATAATGACATATATGTATGAACGACGCCATGACAAGGCTACATAATCAAGTTTGTGCCTGCGACAAATTTCCACTCAAAATACCAAAGGATCGGGCACAAATTCTTCAACAATTCAAAAACTTACAACTGAAACCAAGGATAGCCAAAATATAGCATCAAGTACCTTAGAGAGCATTATAACAAGGAAGCTGTTCTCGGCGACATTGTTGGACTCCAGGGTGGTGTCATCCTTGAGAATCTTCCCCTGGTATATGAGCATCTGCTGGTCCGCAGGGTAGACGTTCTGCCCCTGAGCACTCTCAATGATCCTCTTGACCTCGCCCACCTGCAGAACAGAAAGCCTAAGGAGGGTGCCAAAGCAAAACATCAAGCATTGCAGCCAGTATCAATGGATCATCGCACTAACTACCCACAAAACAAAATCCCGTAGATATTAAGCTCTACCCAGCAGTAATCGAGATGCTCAATTCAGAGAGAGGCACATTGACTGGACTACACGTGCACAAACAGACTTGCAACAGAAACAAACTCCCCGCACATGTCGGCCACCACCCAGCAGCAGCAGCAGCAGCAGCACTCGAGACGGAAAATCACACGCCATCAGCAGCGCCCAAACACTCCGGGGCCCTGGGTCGAGGCCGATCCACAACGCAGCGCGCACCCCAGAAACACAAGAGCAGAGCTCAACAACTAAACCCTAGATTCAGATTCTGGGAAGCACAACGGCGCCGCACGAGCACCGATCGACGGAGACGCCCAAATCGGGCCAGCACGCCACGAATCGAGCGGAATCGCGCCGAAATCGCGCGCGATTGTGGCGAGTGGCGGGGGAGGATAGGAGAGGGGGGGATCGTACCGAGGCCTCGGGGATCGCCTCGATCTCGAAGCTGGTGCCCTTGAGGGTCTTCACGTTGAGCTTCATCTCGCGCGCGCCTCCGCCTCCGCCTCCGCCTCCGCCGCCGCCCACCAACCGACTCGCAGCGGCGCTACCCGAGTCCCCGTATCTGATGACTTCGCGGCGAGGGTTTTCGGCTTGACGACTTGGGGAGGACGCACGCCGCACGGGGAGGAGCGAGTTTATAGTAGCGGAGAAAATAATAAAGGAGAAGAAAATCCGGGAGCCGTGATGGAGAAGATGTACTCCGTCGATGACACATGGGGTCAATAAGGATGGACCCACTGCTCAGTGGGTAGTAGATGAGGTGGCGAGCACCGGTGGGGCGGTTCGGCTGCTCCGTGGGGCTGTGTGGGCAGATATGTGTCTAGGTGACGTGGCGGGATGCCATTGGAGCGGCGCACGGGGACTGTGTGTGGCGTACGGGATCCGGGAGTACTTACTTTTTTTCTTCGCAGAGAGAGAGGGGTAGCAAAAGGTGGGTGTTGTTTGTTGGGTTGGAGAAAGAAAGAAAGAAAGTGGATATACTTTCTTTTCTTTATTTATATGGATTGTATACTTTCAACAAAAGTGCTTGCGCTGGCTGTCAAGTAGGGCCCGCTCGGTCTTTTCAACGTGACGCGTGTTGCCGGCAGCCCAAACCAGCCCTTAATTGTCAGGATCGGAGAAGGGATGTCAAACATAATGGAGAGCGGCCCAATCCGTCGGCAGCTACGGTTTGGCCATACTGGTGCGGATGTCACCTGGCCCCCAAACCGGTTGGGTTTGAGGGTGCCGGTGGCATGCAGAAATCATTTGCCTCCTCCAACTCAATTGTCCGATCTCATTAGAATATCAAACCTCTTCCATCTGATAATTGTAGAAACTCCCGCATCACATTAGCAAAAAGAAATGAGTTGTGATGGCACCATCGTTCAAGCTATATGAAAAATATGGCTGGTTCTAAAAATACGGAAGGAGAAAATAACTATCGGTATGCAGCAAGAGGATATATGCTTATGTACTAAATTCCCGCTACCCCTCGCAAAAAGAAACAAAAAGAATGTCTCCAAAACATTGGATGTTTCTCACAAAAAGGTTTGCAGCATTGAAAAGGTTTTGTAGTGGACGCCCATAATCATGGCAGCATCTCGCTCACGTGTTTGTGTAGTAGCTCGAAATAACGTATGCAGTATCGAAAAACACAAAAAATACTGACCTTGTATCAACGTCCATGGCACTCCAATTCCGTCGATCTAGTTCTCCGGCCATAGAGCAGAATGGGACATCTCTTTAGTTTTTACTCCAGTAATCCCCGGAACGAGACCCTTTCAATGGGGGAAGATATTTGACAACCCGTGTTTTGAAAACAATAGCTTAATAATGGTAAACCTAGAAAATTTAAGCCATCAAATATATTTGTTCTATTGACGTGTTTGTTGGATTTATTTTGTTATTTCTTGGATATAGGTCTCTTCTAAGCAAACCCAAATAAACTCAAACATGCAAATTGGGCAATTATTTTGACCAAACCTATTTTAAGACCCTATTTGGCCAATACCATAAAAACCTATGCTTATGAAGCGGGAGTTTGTTTTCACAATAACAAACAACTTAACTCAGGTGGTTACATATTTTTCTTAATCGGAGTAAAAAAAATCTTAATTATATTATTTATCTTTGCCCCATCTTTTAGAAATACATTAATAATCACATTTACAAGCCAAAAATGCACTTAGCAAGTCAAAACAAAATCTGGGGACCACTAGGTATTATGTCAAGTCATAAGATTAGGTAATCATAATGTTAAGATATATGATGTGTTTTGTTGCACTGCACCCCTCATGGAATAATCTCTTGAATATCCATGAACCATACGCAAAAAGTGAAATTGGCAAAAACCTAAACACAACAATAAGTTCAGAGGTCCTCGTCGTACTCCCTGTAATCTGAGATTTAGGAAATGATTGTCAATTTAAAAATATATAAATGATGAAGTAGTATACACTTAATTTTTCAACTCTACCATTGTAGGATTACAACTTAAATAAAGTATAAAAACTATCTTATTACACAAGCCTGTGGAAATCATGACTAGGGTTTCTCCCATGTTTTCATTACTTCAAGAATTACTCACAACATGGAGTAAAAAAATATTGTGACAAATGGCGACAAGAGTTTACTAGCAGCAGGCACAGGGCTGGTCCTAACTAATTTTAGACCCGGGACGAGTTAATTAATAAATATAATTATATCAAACTCTTATAGTTAAATATAACTTTTATATTTAAATATAACATAGTTTATTATATACACAATCTTATAGTATATATTTTCTTTTTTTACGCAAATTATATCTTCTCAACATGTAGGTACAGTTAACTTAAATATAAATCTTATGTATATCTTATTTTAGTGTAATATACTCAAATATAATTTTACATAAACTAAAAAATAAAAAAATACACCTTCTCATTTTTTGATATATAATAAATAATTAATCATTATTCGTGAGACATATATATTGACTATACTCTAAAAATGTCTTAATACCGGTTTGTACCATATCAAGTCATAAGCAAATTTATAGAAAATTCTAGAGCATATAGATTGATTTTGTCAAATAAGTTGCATTGTGTTCAATAACAAACGCACGACACATTTATAAAATATTTGATCTATTAGTCTCATCGAAATATATTTGCTATATTTAGTCCACACAACTTCTCATGTAACTTTCTCAAATAGAAATGTGTGCATAGTATTAAAACTAAAAAAGTAGTAATCATAGCTTTACTACGATCGGGCTCCCGAAGAAGATCTATTGGGCTCCCGAAGAAGACAGATGAATAGTCTAATTAAACTTGTTAATTCCAATCAAATTGTACTTTTCACGGGAAGACCGACTAGTTTTTCTCTACGCGGTACAGTTTGTTTTCACCTGTCTTTTTTATGAAGACTTTCTCCTAATGAACAAATAAGTTGTTTAAATGAATTAACACTTATTAGGATATAATAGAAAAATATACGATGATTGTGAGAATACTCTATTTTCCGGTGTCTTATACTCTGGAGTACCGTGGTGGTTGTCATGTTTGCCTGATGTCTGTGTTAGCTTCTCGATATGACCTTGTTGATGCCACCACCAGGTGGGAACGAGTGCCCCCCATCATGATAGCCACATGTGCCAACCATTTGTCGTCTAAATGTTGAATGCACTTTAAAATATTTGTGTGCTACATCACTTGGTGTTAGCTACATCTTCAGTTGGCTAGTCACTGATGTCGTTTGTATTGAAATGCACATCTTCTTAATGGTGTATCACTCGACGTTGTAGCAACGACACTCACTGATCTAAACAATAAACTCTCTTTGCCCTAGTTGTTTTTTCTCTTTATTTTATTTTTCTTTAAATGTATCCGTGTATATATGTATTAATTTGGTTGGGACCCTATCACTATCGGGGTAGGGCGGTCGCCCCTCTGCCCCACCCTCCCCCACCCTCTGGGCCGGCCCTGAGCTGGCAGCGGCGCTCGACTAGGGTTGAAAGCGAGAAGATACATGAAGTGCAAAGTACACCCGGCTCAGCAGTGATGGAAGCATTGCTCAGAACCCCCTCAGCTTGTATCGCAGGTTACAATTCAGTCAAGATACATGAATTGGTTGCTGTTACGAGTTGGTATATTTGGTGGCTTAGGAGAAAACGTACTCATGGTGAAACTGATCCTTCTCTGAAGTGATTACTGCTAATTATGGGAAAGAAAAATCGGCTGCAACAAGGACCTTTAAACAAACCTGGACAAAACCGAGAGGCAAGTTTTATAAGCTGAACATAGATGTTGCGTTCAACATTGATAACTTGTCAGTTTATTCCTCATGTCCCTTCAGCGATGATGGCTTAGGCAATTGAAATGAAACATGGTCTCTCTCTTGCATATTATGTTGGATGCCATGTTGTAGAAGCGGTATCAGATTCCACCGAAGTTATGGAATGAAGCTACAGCAGTGTTTGCAGATTGCTTTACTATCGCGGGTCAGATTGGGAAGGTCGACTTTAGTTACGGTCCTAGAGAGACTAATGGCGTGTTTGGTAGCCCGTATGCCTCGCTCCGTCCGCCCGCAGCCCCCGCACGTGAGTCACGACCCACCCCCATGACCCCCACCTCACTCTCCCTCTCATTTCTTCCGGAGCTGCCCTCTCCCCCACCGCGGCTCTCTATTCTCTGCAGTTGCCCATCGCTGCGAGCCCTATGTAGAGGACGGCGGCCCGCCACCGACCGCCGCTGAGCTCGCCGTCGACCGCCGCTGAGCTCGCCGTCGACACCGCAGCAAACCGCGCCCCAAACGCCGACCATAACCGCGCCCCCACCTCCGCTCTGTCACCCTAGCCTAGCGCCGCCCAGCGACCCAACTCGCGTCGCCTGAGCCCAGCCTCACGCCGCCCGTGCCTAGCGGCTCCAGCCCCGAGTAGAAGCTCGGCCGCCCCGCGTAGAAGCTCGGCCGTACGGCCATGGAGAAGCACACCCGCATGGAGGCTGAGGCGGAGGAGCAACTAGCTCGGCGTGCTGCGGGCTCCCGACGCTCGCACGGAGACGCTCGGCGTGCTTCCGACGCTGGAGTTGAGGTGGGCACGCTGAAGCTGAGGAGAGCACGCCGGAGTTGATGAAGGCCAGGTCGGAGCTGAGGTGGACCTGATTGTGTTTCTATAGGGATCTGATTGCTTTTCTGTAGGGACCTGATTGCATTATTTAGTGTTCAGGGACCGGTTGTTTTTTTATTTTTGTTGGGCAAGGTCCAAGTCATACGACCTACCAAACAGGCTCACAACACAACATAATTTATCTCATGTGGGGTACCAAACACACACATTAAAACACATTTGTATCCACTCATCATAGCTAGGGTGGACATGTATGAGGTGAGAAAGCCCATACAGGCTACCAAACACGTCCTAAGAACATCTCTAGCAGACACCACAAAATATGAACCTGCAAACGTGAGATACAGGTCGGGTTTTACCCGTTTTACAGGTTGACAAGGCACCACACGGAACAGCAACCGAAAAATAAACTGCAAAAACAAATATTCTATTTGATGCCTTTTTTATTTATTTTTTATAGTCATCTTCTTCCCCAAATCATCTGCAGAGGCAACATTCCCCAACCACTATGACGATCCTAATCAAACTCAAACATTAGCTCCTCCTATGATGTCAAGATTGGGTACTATTAAGCGTTGAGCTAGCTAAATGCGTTGAAGAGCAAGGGCAGGTAAACGCCGCCGTAGCAGCCGGCTCCATTCGCAGCGATGCTACCCGTGTCGTAGTACTCGAGCGTCACCCGCATGGCGGCAGGGGAGGCAGTTGTAGCGGTACCGGCACCGTGTTTGTCAGCGCAGCCCTCATCGTAGCCTCGTGCCCGCGGAAGGGACCGGGCAGCTGGTGTTCGCCATCCGCGTCCATGCGACTGCTGTTCTTGTTGGAGGAGGCCGACACCTTGATGCTGCAGGCGACAAGCTTGCGCTTCTTCTTCTTCTTCTTCTTCTTCTTCTTCTTCTTCTTCTTCTTCTTCTTCTTCTTCTTCTTCTTCTTCTTGTCGCGTGCCTTGGACTGTGTACGGGCGCACCGCTGTCGACGCCGCCGCCGGCCGCGCCGCCTCCACGCTAGAATAGAAGCTGGCCGCCTTGCTTTGTACGGCCACGCCTCGAGTGCGGCGAATCCAAATCTCCGAAGGACAGTCTTAATTTTTGGCAGTCACGAGATATTGACGGCTGGAGTCTGTGTTATGGATAGCGGCGCCGGCGAGAAATCGGCAAATTCCGGCCAGTTTGTGACCTGCATAGTGTGCGCTCCAAACGGTAGAAAATAGTGTTTGGACGCTCGTGGTTTTGGGGCCTGCAAAACGTTTACACTTCCGCGAAATTTTATAGTGTCTGTTCTAGACACCGGCCCCGACCGCAAACTCGCTAGAATTTTACAGTTCCAATTGAATTGCGGTGTCTGCTGGAGATGCTCTAATAATGTTGCTCATATAATTGCTAGGTCTAGTCTCATTTACCAAAATTATTGTAATTGGGTCAATGAGCCTCCTAGCTTTATTGTTCAAACTCTACTAGATGATTTAACTATTATGTGATTGAAGCAACAAGTTTCTGATTGCTCTTTTTCTTACTACCTAAGGAGATTGAAAGGTTTTTAATGAGTCGGCTTGCTAACTTAATATATTATTAAAAAAATTAAAAAATCTTGCAAGTGGTTTCACCTCTTACTAGTAATTTTATATAATTGTATTAGGAAATAAGAAATCCTTTTTTTTAGCATTCATTATTTGTAACTAAATGAGTGATAATTTTATTGAAAATCCTTCTGAGCAAAGAGTCTTTTTAACTGCTAGTCGTCCTGGTCGAAATCCTAGGTTTGGCATTGTGTTCAAAGTATATACTCCCTCTATTCTGAAGTCAAGTGTAAGATCTTTTAACATTTTTGGCCTACACGTATCTAAACGCGTTTTGGTATAACATTCACATTAGTCTTGAAGTAAAACACGTCTACAATACGTGTGTGGGTTAAAACAAATGGTAAAACATACTACATTAATAATTCCGTAACGGATGGAGTATATTCTAACATTGTCCAACCAACTGAACTTTACAATTCTTTTACTACTATTCATCATTATCTAACAAAAAAAAATCACTGTTCTGATCTCGGGAGCGCTAGCTTGATTAGCACGTGAGGGGGAACCTAAAATTCCTTGGATTCTCAGCAAGAAAGCAACTACTAGTATATATATCTTTGGCAATGAATTTCACCGGGACTGGAAGAGAAAATTAACTAAATTACGCAGCTTCGACGAGTTGTTTTGTGTGTTTGTCATCTCTCATGACGAGCCCACACGGAGGTGGAGCATGCATGCACACCGACAGCATTGCACGCACACGACCGGCACAGCTAATTAAGCTACGCCGTGGC
This sequence comes from Poa annua, assembly GCA_026929855.1. Taxonomy (NCBI): domain Eukaryota; kingdom Viridiplantae; phylum Streptophyta; class Magnoliopsida; order Poales; family Poaceae; genus Poa; species Poa annua. The sequence goes on from CM049430.1 coordinate 5,458,847, forward strand.
GACGCCGACGGCGGAAGCGTTGGCGAGCCGCTTGACGAAGCGGCCCTTCATCCGCGGCCGCTTCTCGGCGTTGAGCTTGCGCACCTCGTAGCGGATCTTCTTGGAGAAGAGGCGCGTCCGCCGCTTCTCCCGGTAGCGGGACACACGCGCCTCCCTGCCGCCGTCGCCCATCCTAATCCTGCCGACCTCCTCCCCGCCGCAGTGGCCACCAAGCGCTCCTACCATCGCCCAAGTGCCGGCGCCACGTGACGACGACGAGTAGTAGTCGTGCGGCCAGCAGTCCTCGAGCTTGACGCCGTCCGGTCTCTCACCGTCGGCGAACGGCGAGCTCTCCCACTTGGCGATGATCGCCTCGTAGTTGAGGTTCAGCGCGAGGCCCCTCGGAAACAGCTCGCTGCTCCCCGCGTTCTCGTCCGGCGTCGCCGCCTGAGGCGAGCCGTAGTCGTCGAAGTCGATGTCAAACAGGTCGCCGGAGACGTCAGCTGGGTCCTCTTGCCCGAGGCCGTCGCACGCCCGCATCGCGTCGGCCTCCAGCTTGACGCTCACGTCCACCATAATCGTCGAGTCCATGAGCCCCAGTGAGTCCATGCAGAAGGGCTCCTCCTCGCCGCCGTCGTCCATTCCCGGCCGGCCGAGCAGGGCCTCCATGTCGGCTGCGAACTCCATGAGCTCGGCGTCCGTGGGGCCGAAGTTGGCGAGGCTGTCGACGGGCAGGAACGACTCAACCGGCGCAGGAGACAGCGGCTTCGTCGTCGGGTTCTGGATGATGGCGTCGTCGGGTGTCGAGTTTTGTTGTTCGAGGGACGGGGACGAGCAGAGGTCCGCGAGGGCGTGATCGAACACGGGCACGCAATGGTACAGCAGCTCCTCCTCGTCGGGCGACTCCCCGCCGGAGCCTGACGCCTGATGATCTGGCACGACGAGCCGGCGCGACGACGGGAAGCTGCTGCTCTTGGCGGCCTGCGAGCGCGGGGTCCGGGCCTTGCGCTTGATCCACGCCGGCACGACCTCCTCGCCGCGGCGCCTTATCTCCCGGGGCGGGGGCGGGGCGGCAAGCGGCGAGGTGGGCCGCAGGCGCACCCGCTCGTGGCGCCGCGCCAGCGGGTTGGCGGAGTGCACGGACGAGTCGCAGGCCTGGCACAGGAAGGCGTCGTCGGCGGCGCAGTACCATCTCGCCCGCCGCCGCAGGCACCCGTCGCACGCCCGCGCCGCCTTGCTCGCCATGGCGCCGTCCGCCGTCGTCGTGGCCGAGCTGCTCATCCAAGCAAAGCAAAGCAGCTACCGTGGTGGTTACACTCAGGAGCTAGCTCGTTCGTCTCACCGGCGTTTGCACTGTTGAGACGAAACCAAAATTTATGTGCGCTGAAAATATCGCGGGCGTAGGGTTTATAGCACTTTTTTGCGGCGGGCCCGAGCCGGGTGTACTTTGCACTTTTGGACCTGGTGCGTCCGTCAGGCACACGTACGTACACCCCGCAGGCCTTACCTTATCTGCGACGTGATTGGCCGCTCGCCAATATTCATCCAACAAGGAGGCCTGGGATTGGCTGCTGCTGGATTTTTCGTGGGGCCGTTTCCATTTGGCTAGGCCACCTTCGGCCCTTTTTAGATTAGTCACAATGGAAAGTAACTTTAACTAGTAACATACACGTATTTCTAAACTATCTTACTACCCTCACTATGCAAAGTAACATAAAGATAGTGTCATATGTAGTCTCATTTATTACTCTATACACATATTTTGTCTTGAAAACTATGATGTGATGGTAACTAGATATGTTACTCCATTTGCCTCTCTCCTCATTAATTACATGCCACATCATCTTTTTTGCCTATGTGGCACTTATGTTACTACGATGTTACTACCCATTATGACTAGTCTTAGTGTAACTCTCTCCGCTCGGCTTTTAATATAATTAGATACACATAGAAATGAGTGAATATTAATACAAAAAAATGTTGCATTATATACCATTAAGGTGGAGCTGGGGATGCTTGGTCTCTATCTGTCACAATTCACAACCATAATCATAGACAAAGTTCTACATAACTTTTTATTTTGGGTTAAACAATTTTGCTACGTGTATGCATTTAGCTAGTTAATGATAAAGCTCCGGAAGCCAATCTTTTCTCGAAGAAAAAAGGAATGTAATGTATTTCTTTTTCCAACGGACTCTAAAATCGTAGATTAATCTATGCTACATAAATCACTTTCTCTAGAAGGCTACTGTGTAAAAGTAGTAGAAACTACTTGATGTACACCCGAAAGAGTAACAAATAAGAGTACTTACAAAAGCTCCGTATCTACTCCATCAATCATAGCTTGCGCCGCGTCGCAATATGTGGCCCGAGTAGAAAGAAGGAATTCTCTTAGCTAGCAAAAACGAAACGGCCACCGCCTAAATCCATAGAAAATACAGGGCCCATGATCTTGGGTCCCCTCTAGGAGGATTTGAATCATTTTGACAAAGTTGATTCCTTGGAATTTCGCAGTTGATTGACACCTTGGAATTTAGCAGGGAGGTCAAAAACCCAGGATACACCTACAAAACACTAGGATTCGCGTTGATGTAATGATGTCGACGTGATATACCAAAAAAAATCGTGTCTTATCCGCATAATATATGCCTTTTAAATGGTTTTAATACGAATATATATATACAAATACCTTCCACTTGCTTTGTTGCTACGTGCATCGGTGCATGAATCATTTTTTCTGTGGAAAATAACATATAACCATAAACATATGGATCAGTATACACATAAATCCAAATATGAGCACCTAACAGAGGCATAACTCGAGCTGGATTTTGTACGGAGTATAGAGCGAATAACATTTCGAGGCTCTTTTCTTGAAATGGGGGAGTAGAGCCCGACCTCTTCGTCATTTCGAGCCTCTTTTCTTGAAATGGGGGAGTGCATGCAATAAATATTCAAACACCTGTTTATTGCGTAGTTTGAATATTCCAACTTGGGAGTATTTTGTAAACCAACCTGGGAAATGCCTTTAATCAAGTTGACAACACATATATGGACGCGGACATACGCATCAACTACCATGCGTATATATGTAAGTATGGTACCTATTTTTGTTTTAGGAGCATATATGAATATCTAAGTTGCCAGAGATGCATGCACAGATTGTGTAGATGCTAGCTGCACGTGGGCTTTGCTTTGCTCAGAAAATATCGTTAGACTAGTGTCCAAGATCCAGAAATAACAAAACACCCATCATTTTATAAGGTACATGCGCGTATTTGGACCTTATGGAGCACCTATGCATTCGGACGCGTCCATCATTGGATCAGAAAAAATGGTACCATTTTGCAATTATTTTGGGCATTATTGTAGGAGACAATATGCAGAAAATCGTAGCAAAGGTGGATAAGAGACACCACCTACCATAGCGAATTACCATTGGAGCAGTTGATTCTGGTATGGCACCGGTCAATAAAATAACTTTGGTTCTTGGTAGATAATACACGATCAAGAAGTGAGCACAACCCACATGGTTAGGCAAGTGGATGTTTCCAGCGATTCAAGTTTAAATCCCCAAAGACACAAATTTGAGTTCTTTTTTTAAAAAAAAATCCGTTGTAGGGGTTTCGCCCTACCGAATTCCTTTCAGGAAAAAAAATACACCAGCTCTCTCTGGAGCGGTATCTTCTCCCAAATAACCATGCCACGTCAGGGTACGTGGCAAAGGTCCGGATTGGTAGCCGCGCCCATCGTACTGTACTGACATCCGCTATCAGCACTTGGCCGCACCTCCAACGTGTCGCTTTTGTTACCTCCCTGAACCCGGAAAAAGAGCATAGGCAATCGAACCTCCACGTCACTCCAAACCAGGTGATTGGAGACCAAGTATGTCAGATTTGCAGTCTTACTACAAAGCTACAAATAGCAATATACTATGATAGCAATATTGACAGCTAACTTTTTCGCGGTGTTTTCTCATTGCTTTGTCGCCGAAAGCGGAAAATCATGACCGTCGATGTCCACGTAAATTGATATAATTTCTAGATTAGCAAGGATTTTTTAGTAACAGAAGATAAACACCTCACAATGTCTGTATTACAAGATACACCTAAACCGTACTCATCAGTAGGTACACGTGCACTACTTAGGTTATTACTACATTTGGATCTAAAACATTGCATGCACGGCCACAAGTAGTTACGGTTTTGCATAACGTGGTAGCTGTCTATGTATAGCTGGACGCGGTATACAGATTTTTGTTGTGGAAGCTCAACTCAGTTTTTAACTTATATAAAAGCATATTCTCCTGTGGATCCTCCTCCAAAATGGGACCGCCGGGTGAGATTTGGAGAGGAGTGAACTTATTAGCCCGGGCATCAACGTCATGCCCATCCTTGCGGTCCAGCCGGAGAAAGATGGGGCGCCCTTCATGATCCAAGCCATGTCAATTGTCAAGTGCCAATTGCACATCCAGATATTTGTCCTCTGTGACCAACTTACATGGCCGTCACTAAAAGAATGTTTCCTTTTTTTAGATTTACCGGGAGAGGTCCGTCTCGAGCTCAGACGACTTCGATTTAGTGAATCCCCGCCGTCGCCGACTCGATCAACACGAATCATGAATGGATTACATGGTCGAGAAATCGACCGCATTCGACCAAAACACAGGTGAATGCACTATAGCAAATTTCTCACAAAATCCACACACTCCCTAAAATTTGACCAAACGCAGTGCATAGCGATGGTTAAATTCTATTTACAGATTCCCTAGTGCTGGTAACACCACTACCTTGTCGACGGGAGCGTTTTCCGTGTTTACTTTTATAGGTTAAGTTACTCATTAGGATAGTGAGGTGTGGCGGCATGCTTAACTCAGAGAAGGCTTTTCCTGCTCTGTTGGTGCAACTATCGGCGTCAGATGAGACATGAAGTTATGTGTCCGGTGAATCTTCTATGATTTGTTCGGTTCTCGTGTTCACTAGCGTGGTTGCAGGATTGAATCTTGCAATCTAAGAGTATCAATGTATCATCATTGACGAATGATGATGGTTACTACGTACTCTGATGCGTTGTTGTTTTATCACGATGAATTTCCATCTATTTACTACAACAACTTCTACCATGGCAAGTCTTGCTCGTTTTCGGTGAAAGGGGAGGGGGAGTGGTCGATACATTTTCGACTCGCTCTAGTGATTCTAGTCATCGCTAGGTGGTTCGTAATTTCTATTACTTTTGACGTTGTTGTTTTCTATTGATGACTACCGGCCAATACATCTTGTTTTCCTAATCGAAAAAACACCCACGCACGTAAATCCCTGTATGCAAATGGTTGTACAGTAATTTGAAATGGCCTTTCAGGCGAGCAGCATAAAACAAAGGTTCCTCTCTGGCATACATATCTGTTGGGTCTTCGTAGTACGTGTTTATCCACTTGATTCACGTCCTTTTTGAGGTGTACGTACCTGTTTGGCCATTTGCTGATTTGCGTATACCCTGTCTTGGTTTCGCTTTCAGAGCAAGAAATACAAGCAGAGAGCGGAGGATAGCATGCGTATGCGTATCAAAGAGGGTCACTCCAAAACGATGGAGGGACGCGTGTCGATAAGTGAGTGGGCAGCCCAGAGCAATGCCGTGCTTATTTTAGCGTGAGCTCAGTATTAAGCTGGTAAAATCTCTGTCAGCACAGCATCCAGTGTCACAAGTCAGCAGCATAGAGGCCATTATGTTGTTGGGCCTCCTGAATGCGTTCGGGTTCGGCTAATCGGCTGGCCCATTCAAGTGGTTCCTTTAACCTTTTATTTTTCTTATATTTCATCACTTTACTCTGTTTTTGTTTTTTATATTTCATTTGTTCCAAAAAAAAAGTTATGAAACAAAGTTTAAGGTTTTAAGAAATGTTATACATAGTCGAAAAATATAGTGCATCGAGTTCAAAGAAAATGTCCATGGGATTTAAAAATGTTCAAGAGTTAATAATATACTTTCACCATATTTAAAAAATATTTACATGTTCGAGAAAATGTTGTACAATGGGCTTCTAATTTTTTTGATAGGGTATATTTTTATTTTTTACCATCTATATGACTATATGAACAAATTTTCTAAAAATAAAAGTAAGAGTAATTTTTATTAGGCTGTAGTCTAAAGAGGTTAGGGTTGTCGCGTCACAATGGGCGGTGAACAAGAGCGACCGGCTGGCGGATTATTGTGTATGACGTTTCTCTCCACCCAGCCGTTGAGCTCTACTGTGTAGAGTTTGTATCAGGAGTAGTTATTTAGTTCTTGGGCTTTATGTGTTGTGGCCCCAGCAGAACTTATTTTCTTTCGCTCTTTGTACCTCTTTGGGTTGTGGTTGTAAACCGTGGATGGCTGCTTTATTTATAAAGCGGGGCGCAAGTCTGTTTCGAGAAATTATTCGTAGACCAGCGTCACACCACTGATTGTCGCTGCTGTGGAGTCGAACCTTGTTCACTGAATGGTCAAGTCTGACTAAATTTCCGTCGAAAGCAACCTTCCATCAAGGTTACTGTTTAGTGCTGGCGAAATGGAAATGTGTCGATCCAGACCTGGCTTTCGACATGGCCAAGTGGCCTAGAGGCCATAGATCGGCATCTAACGAAATGTCTATGGTCTTGCATCCCCCGTTAGGCATCTTGGGTCGATCGATATTTTAGCTCTAACCCACGATGCTTCTAGCTAGCGGTTTTGTTAACCTGAGTTGCAGCTAGGAAGTATGTATGAGCTTCGTCCTCACACGCAAATGACTCAAGTTGTTAAGCTTCAGGAACAGTGCGGCTCAGGCGATGGAGATGATGCGGCTCAGGCGTGGCGAGCTCGACCTGGTGGTTAGCGACACGACACAACTGCGGATAGTGGTTCCCCTCGACGGTGGAGGCGGTGACCTGTTCGGGCAGAGAAATCATAAAGGAGGTGATCTGAGCCGGTGCTATGTACGCGACAACGGAAACCTCATGCCCTATCTAGGCCGGTTGGATCCACGCGTCCTGCCGACGGTGTACTCCCTGGTTTGGTGGCGTCCATTTGAAGGAGGTCAACGGCGGCGACCACATGTAGTAGCGCAACGGTGGGGTTCTTGGGCACAATCTGGCCTAGGGTTGGGCCTGGTCTAGGCTTGGGGACTCCGACTGCGTCTAGTCGGTGGTCGCCTCGAGCGATGTAGGGAGATCTCCTAGTAGGTGCGGGGAGGCCGGAGGCTAGCTCCGGGCTTGTTGGATAAGAGTTGAACGCCGATAGCCACGGGGTGTGACAGCCGGTTGCTTGGAGACGCCGTGTTCACCTTCGTATTGCACCTCTGTCACCCTCTTGCACCTCAGCCGTGATATAGTTCATGGACATCGGGGTGGATACCCTAGAAGGAGATGTTGCATGGGTGTCTTTGGAAGGTAACATAGCAGTGGTGGTGACTCCTTTGGTCACACGGGTGGTCCTGGTGTCGGCACCTCCGCGGCTACTCCCTGCTCAAGATCTGGAGACCTCGTGTTGGCATGGTGACCCGTCCTTTTGATGGCTCGGTCCTTGGTATTCATATGACACACGTGAGGACCGACCGAAAGCTCCACGCTTAGGCACCGACGACGGTGATGCATGAGGGTCTCACTACCTTGTTGGGGGCATCGTTGTGGGCATCCTCTATGTAACTGACTAGGTTTCGGTTTAAAACCCTTGTTCGTTGTTGATGCGAGCATGGCAACGACGGCGCATTGGGTCGTTACCTTTTTCGGTGCGTCGTCCAGGAACCGAGGTTTCATGTATACCCTATGAAATTAGATAATTTTCATTTGTCTATGTGTGGATGTATTTAGACATGTTACAGGTATAAATATATCCACATTTAGACAAATGAAGATACACTTGTATAAGTCTGACTGTTAAACGCCACAGTCCATGAGAAGGGTGCTCTCTTATAACTCATGAAAATGCCTCGAGTTCCACGGGAAAGTCCCATGGTAGTCTAGTATCATTCAAGGCTTTGTGTGAAGCTAGGTTCAAAGAAAACATGCAATTCAAGGCATAGTCCACTGTCCAAGTTGTAAACTAGTCTAACATGAAGGAGTGGAACTTCAACTTAGCAGTCTCCACTGTAACACCCATACATAAACAATAAACAGTATTGAGAATCAAAGGTAAAATTTATAAGCCTCTAGAACGTTGTGGGAGATTGTTGGAATTTTGATCGAAATAGCCCAATTCATTTTTCTATCCCCATAATTTGTGAAAATTCTATAGGCTCAGGTGGTCCATTCATACATGGCAAGAGGCAAGATAGAAGTTTAGTCCCACGTTGCTAGTTTGTAGAGAGTTGTACAACTTTATAAGGTGATCTCTTCTACCAAGGATGAGAAGAGGAGGGCCTCCCGCGGCGCTCCTCTTCGGCCACCCGTCTCGCCATGCCTCGCCTGTCTTAACGCGAGTGTCAGGTTTCGATAATGAGCCAAGTTGATGCCTATCTTTTGTCACACATGAATGTATAAATATGGATATGAATATGAATGGTTGCACGAAGCTAAAACAGCTTGCATTAGTGGAGAGATGAGTACGAATGTATGGTTGCTCGGCTTCGGTCGTTGGCTGTTCAGTTCGCCTCCCATCTTTTCATTTCCACTTTGTCTCCTACCACTATATACCTATATACGAGAGGTCGCTACCCTTCCTTAGACACCACAACATACTATCTATGCTTCATGCGCCTACCTCATGGTTCGAAATTTGTGCCGCCTATCAAGCTTCTTCATTCCGTTGCGCAACATGCACCATGTGACAGGATAGTAGGCATTCGTAACTCTGTCTCACATGATCCTTTATGGATTAAATCATTCGGAAAATTGCTCACGTATTCAACAGCCGGCTCGCACGGTCGCATGAAAACTGAAGTCGACCTTGAGCTTGAGGAGCCTGCAAAGCTCAAACGGGTGGTAATGGCGCGGCATGTGAGGTGTCGTGTAGGCTTGCCCTACACTGCTGGGAGGATCGAAGCCGGCTCTAGGCTTAAGCATGAAACTGAAGTCGAGATCTTGAAGAGCATTGAAGCGTGTGGTAATGGCGGCGCATGTGCAGTGTCGTCCATGGCGCTCTCCACCGCGGCCTGTACATGTACCCCTACCGGCTAAAGGTGGAGCATTGATATCCGGGCTCGTTTCGTCAAGATGCGTACGTCGGTGCAGCACCGAGCCGACCAGTACACAGAAATTGTTGTCACCAACTCACCTACAGTAGCTTGTAATGAGGGAGCTTCTGCAACAAGCAAGCAATTTCAATCGAAGCAATATAAGTATATCCGTCACCTTGGCTAACCTTCAACAGAAATTCAAACCAGAGAGGACTCGAGGACTCGAGAGAGTGACAATGGCGCATTCACCACTCCCGCTCAGCCTCCTCCTCGAGACAACATACCGCCTCGTGTCCACAGTACTCGCCCTCACCGCCGGATGGACTGGCGCCACCGGCTTCACTCTGCTCGTCACACTTGTCCTCCTCTACGTAGCGTCAACCAGGCTGCGCCAGCGCCCAGTGTACCTCGTGGACTACGCATGCTTCCGGCCGCCGCCCTCCCTCCGCGTGCCGCTCGCCAAGTACGTCGAGCACGCCGGCCTCGCGCCCTGCTTCGACGCCAAGAGCGTCGGCTTCCAGTCCCGCCTCATCCACCGCTCGGGCTTCGGCGAGGAGACGTGCCTCCCGCCGGCCCTCCACCTCATCCCTCCGGAGAAGACGCTCGTTGCCGCCCGCGCCGAGGCCGAGAAGGGGATCTTCTCCGCCGTCGACGCCGTCCTCGCCAAGACCGGCGTCCGCGTCGGGGACATCGGGGTGCTGGTGGTGAACTGCACCCTGTTCGCGCCCACGCCGTGCATGGCCGACATGGTTGTGCGAAGGTACGGCCTCCGCAGCGACGTCCGCTGCTTCAACCTCTCCGGGATGGGATGCAGCGCCGGGATCACCGGCATCGGGCTCGCGCACAACATTCTCGTGCAGCGGGGACGTACTACCGCGACGTACGCGCTGGTGGTGTCCACGGAGATCCTAACCTCCGACTACTACTCTGGCAATGAGCGCGCGATGCTGCTGCAGAACTGCCTGTTCCGGATGGGCGCCTCCGCGGCGCTGCTGTCCACGTCCCCCGCGCACGCGCGGTACCGGCTCGCCAGGGTGGTGCGCACGCACGCCGGGAGCGACGGCCGGGCGTACGGGTGCGTGCGGCAGGAGGACGACGCGGCGGGGGAGCGCGGCATCGCGCTGTCCAAGGACGTCATGCCCGTGGCCGGCGACACGCTGACGGCGCACATGGCCACGCTCGGGCCGCTCGTGCTCCCGGCGTCGGAGCTCCTCTCGTACGCGCTCTCCTACGTCGCGCGGCGGGTGTTGGGAATGACGGGCGTCAAGCCGTACGTGCCCGACTTCCGCACGGCGTTCGAGCACATCTGCATCCACGCCGGCGGCCGCGCGGTGATCGACGAGCTGCAGCGCGGGCTGGGGCTGTCGGACGAGCTGGTGGAGCCGTCGCGCATGGCGCTGCACCGGTTCGGCAACACGTCCAGCAGCTCCGTGTGGTACGAGCTGGCCTACCTGGAGGCAAAGGGGCGGATGCGCGAGGGTGATCGCGTGTGGATGATCGGCTTTGGCTCAGGCTTCAAGTGCAACAGCGCCGTCTGGGTCTGCCGCCGGCCGCCGCCTCCTTTGCTCACCGCCACCGGGCCGTGGGACGGATGCATGCATCGTTACCCGGTGCCGCTGCCCACGCCCACGCCCCAATGAGATTTGTGGTGGTGTTGATCGTGTGCTCTCCTCATGTGACTTTTCTGCATGCATGCATGCATGGCATTTGTTTGTGACAAACGGGTGTGGTTTGTGATAGTAAGATTTCGAAGTGAATTTTATAACAAAGCTACGTATGTTTTGTCTCACAAGGGCCTCATACTACTTCCGTTTCATTTGAATAGGTTGTACAGTATATATTTCTAGTCACAACTCACAAGTCAACACATATAGTCGTATGATTGATCAATGTTTGTAACAGATAAAAGTGTTAACACCCAATCAAATAACACACATTCGTTCGGCACATCGGGGGCCTGAGAACGTGCTCGTGTGCTAACAAGATGCTTCGTAATTACAAAAATATTATGTTAAAAAATTGGACTTATAAAAGAAATGTTTATATGTTCGTTGATGTTTAAAAAAGTTATGTTATGAAAAACATTTTTTCCAAAAATAAATTATGTCTTCAAATGTTTGGTTAATGGTAAGCAAAAAGTGTTCACCCATGATAACAGATGGTTCATATAGTTCAGAAAAATGTTCACAGGGTAAACTAATTATTTATGTCCACGAGATAACTATTCGTGTATTACCGAAAAGTTTAACAAAAAATAACAGAAATGAAAAGACACTGGAAAAAATAACTCTTGCATTAATTTAAAAAAATAGAACCATAAGATTATAAAAACTAAAAAGAAATTGGAAGAAAATAGAAAAAAAATCCGATTGAAAAAAAAGATAAAGTAAACAGAAAATAGCAAACCTTATTACTGGGCCGAGGCCCATGTCGAACTAGGTGAGCGCATGTCCCGACTCGCTGTAAGCTATAAAGTAGTGCTTGCGGGTGTTTATTTACGATCAAGAAATTTGTTTCGAACCATGCAGGAGAAGTGCATGTAATAAATTAAGATATTCTAAAAATAATGTAATAAATTAAGAAGGAAAAGCAGACCTGAATGAAGGCCAAAGTGTTACAAACCGGTTCTTAAGAAGAAGATTAAGGGTGCGTTTGGTTCGGCTTATTAAACCTGCTTCTGTGGTAGGAAAGTCAAAAGCTAACCAAAGGCAGTTTAGAGGGAAGCAGATTTTCAGAAAAATAGTGTAGTTTTCACAGTAGGTCTGACCCTAGTTTTTCTGTGGTGGATTCCAAGTTCTCACAAAAATTACCCATCACTGCCACTAGTAAGTGAATACCGGTTCGATTCTTTCTTCACCAAGCGCACAACACGCAAACTCCTCCCTCCTGCTTCAGGAGAAGATGGTCCGCTAGGTTGCAGCGCCGCCCAACCTCCAGCCAACCACCGGCGAACCATGTAGTTTGCAGCTTGGATGTTTGGCGTTGCATGTACAAGAAAGACTTCCTCCATGATGATTGATGGATGTACATGCAAACGACGATTCGTTCGTATGCTTCCATGGCCGAGTGACAAAATGAAGATGCATATTAATTGTAACCAGCCAACAATTAACAAACTATATAGATATCGTGGTCCTTGGGAGCTAGCGAGGAATTAATCTCCGGTGCTCAAGAAAAACGATGCAGCACGGATAAAGCGTGTACATTATCATGTGTTCCGTGTGGTTGAAACCATGAGAATTAGCAAAACCCCAAGAAACATTTGAAAAGAAACCCCAAGAGCTGTCACAACACAGGATTCATTTGAAAAGAATGGTGACATTACTGCAGGTCCCCTCGGTCGAACGTTAAGGCTTTATAATCTCCTAAATTCTGCCACCTTTCATCAACAACCAAAAACACAACGATCGATCTTCCCAATCGAAATGGTGAGCTCGGCGCCCCATCTCGAGAAGCACCTAAAACTCTTGTACCAGATCGTGGTGAACCACTTCCTCCTCGTCGTCGTCACACCGGTCACCGCCATCGTCCTTCTCAGCAAAGCCGACGAGCTCCTCTCCCGGCTCCATGGCATGCGGCAGGTCTACGTCTTCCTGGCCGTGTTCCTACCATTCGCCTTGGCAACGCTGCGCCTCTTGCGCCGGCCTCGAAGCCTGTACCTGGTGGACTATGCTTGCTGCCAGCCAAAGCCCAGCTGCCGCATGTCAATGGCCTCCATCACCGAGCACGCTCGGTGCACGCCGTACCTGGACGACGGCGCATTCCGCTTCCTGACGCGGATGCTCCAGCGATCTGGCCTGGGCGACCAGACCTACCTCCACCCATCCCTGCACACCATCCCCCCGCAGTGCTCCATGCCCTCAAGCCGCGACGAGGCGGAGCAGGTCATCTTCGCCGCCATGGACGACCTGCTTGCCAAGACAGGCATAAGGCCCGGAGCCATCGACATCCTCGTCACCAACTGCACCGCATTCAACCCGACGCCAAGCATGGTGGACATGATCATAAACAGGTACAGGCTGAGGGACGACGTCCGGAGCGTGCACCTCTCCGGGATGGGGTGCAGCGCGGGCGTGATCGCCCTGGAGGTCGCCAAGAACCTCCTGCAGACGGCGGGGGCGCATTATGCCGTGATCGTGTCTACCGAGACCACGTCAGTGATCAACTACACCGGAAAGAACCTGTCGATGCTGCTGCCCGCCGCCCTGTTCCGCATGGGCGCGGCCGCGGTGCTGCTCTCGACGTCGAGGTCGTCGGAGTGTCGGTTCCGGCTCACGCACCTGGTGCGGACGCTCACGGCCGCGCAGGACCGGGCGTACCGGTGCGCGTACCAGGAGGAGGACGAGGAGGGGCAGACGGGGGTGAACCTGACCAAGGACCTCGTGCCCGTCGCCGGCGAGACGCTCAAGGCCAACATCGCCGCGATAGGGTCCGTCGTCCTCCCGCGCTCCGAGAAGCTGCTCTTCGCGCTCTCGTTCGTAGCGCGGAAGGTGCTGATGAGCGAGAAGATCAGGCTGCATGTCCCTGACTTCACGATGGCCTTCGAGCACCTGTGCATCCACTCCGGCGGCCGGGCGGTGATCGACGCGGTGCAGGCCAGCTTGTGCCTGTCAGACGAGAGCGTGGAGCCGTCGCGGTCGACGCTTCACCGGTTCGGGAACACGTCGAGCAGTTCGTTGTGGTACGAGCTGGCGTATGTGGAGGCCAAGAGACGGACGCGGAAGGGCGACCGGGTGTGGATGATCGGCTTCGGGTCTGGCTTCAAGTGCAACAGCGCCGTGTGGGAGTGCATCAGCCCAGCCACCAACTCCGTTATTGGACCGCCCTGGGCTGATTCTATCCACCGGTATCCTCTAAACATCGCCAAAGTAGGCCGGTAAAGGGCCTGCAACCAGTGCGATTCAGTTCGTACAATAATACACTATCATTTATAGAGAGAGTTATATTCTCAAAAAAAAATTATAGAGAGAGTTTGAGCATCGTAATAATCAGTAAATCAAAGACCTCCTCTATTAAGCCCCCATACCATTCCCAACTGTGGTAATGCGGTCATATTTCAGACTAGGTTTCGGCAACACCAACACTATTGGAGTTTGACGGGAAGCATTGAGCGTCCCTGGGGGGATCAAATCCCCCGATCCCCCCTCGGGTCCTGAAGTGTCAGATGCGTGCGGAGGGAACCGTCCGATTCGAAACGCAACAGCCTCCTACCGAAATAACTATCGTACTGGAGCAAAGGGACCCACACCAGGAAATCGATACACAGCGACAAGCGGCAAGGCGCGGTGGCCGGCAGCGCAGCCCCGCATCGACGGCCACCACAGGCCATGGCGCACCTCGCGTGCTCCATCCTGTGGCTGCCCGCAAGCCATCCTCACCATTTTCTCCTAGCGTCCGTAGTTACCTCATTCCGCTCCAATTCTAGACTCCGACGGCGGAAAAATTCTGAATCGATGAACATCGGTGCCGGGTTTGATCCATGGACTAGGGAGCATGCCCAAGAACCTACTCACGTTTTCGACCAGGACCTACGGAAAAATGAACGCCGGTAGTCGCTGGCACCACGGCCACATACAGCTTGAATAAGTCAAATAATATAAACTAATGCTATAATCTCTGTGGATTTGCTCCGTAAGCATATTTTTTCCCCACAAACATCTTTTTTTTTATAAAGGAGGCTTTATTACTTAAAGAGTATTAAACATTACACGCGACCTCTGCATAACGAAGATGCACACAACCGTAAGATTCAAAGTTCAAAGTAAATAAAATGTACGGTAGACGTATTACATATCATGACGAGAAAGTATAAAAACGTTTGAGATGTAGGAGGGCTAATCCGCAAATTATGCTGTCATCCATGTTGGGATAAAAAGACTCTCGCCGTATCCTCTAGTCTTGTACACACCTCCATAAATAGGTCTCGATGCTCCACACGTTGCAACGGAGACCATGGACAGAGTGTAGCAGTAGTCCGGTAGATAACCTGCATAATAGAATAATTTTTATCATCAAAAACCTTGTCATTACTATGGAGGCAAAGCGACCATATTAAGGCAGTGCTGCCACCCTAACAAGTTGTTTGAACCTATCGTCCACACCATTGATCCATGCACCAAAAATATTGGCGACCCTTGTTGGTGGGTGATACGTCTCAAACATATTTATCATCTTATATTCCATGATTATATTATACTCATTCCTACATGTTTTATATACACTTTATATCCTTGCGCAGGAATTTCTGCACCACCTTGATCTCCTCCACCGTGTCACCCAGCGAGCAGAGGTTGTTGACGATGCCACTGATTGCATGTCGAAGGAGTCCAGGGACTCACCATTCTTGAAGGAGATTTGCTCGAATTCCTTGCACAAGCGTTGTGCTTCGCCTCCCGCATGCGGCTCGCGCCCACTCGCATGCTCCTGATCTCGCCTCACATGCCTCGTGTGCAGTTTCTTTGACAGCGAGCACGGACAGCATCTCCGCCGGCGCCGCTCGTATTAGCGCCGATAACACCGCCATGTCCTCGCGATCCCCGGGCACGCGCATGCCAGACACGGCCTCCCAGAGACTCTGTTCCCGTAGGTTGATCTTCATCACCATGGACCACTCGATGTAGTTCATCGCCGTCAGCGTAGGGTAGATGATGGCACCGCCGTAGTTGACCCGCTCCTGTACGACGCGCTCGTGGATGATGACCTCGTTGCTGCCCCGCTTGACGATGCTCCGTCCACGACTCCGGTTGCATGCGTTCACCGGTGCGTTCACGTCGCCCTCAGCTCTAGCCGCAACACCACCTACTCCTGTGTTGGGAGGCACTGACGCCCTGCGCTCTCCCTGTGCCGACATGCATGGTCGAGAGATCGTCTCTCGCTCTGATGCCAAATGTAGGCGTTGAATCAAGAATTCAGCTCGCTCACTCGTAGTTTCAGAGATAGGAGACGATGGTTTTTGGTGTTGTGTACAACGTACAACTTTTCTGTTTTCTCATTCCTTATTTGTAGCATGATTACAGTCCTAACAAACGATCCTAAAATCGTGGCGATGACTGAGCCTACTGAACGTGCCATCCCACGTTCGTCAGATCACGACCATGTCTGCCTTGCCCCGTGCGCGAACTCCGTGCCATCCCACGGCGCAACGAGTACTGGCGACTACCAATTTCAACTCCAGAACATGCTCTGAAAGTCGACCGTTTATGCTTAACTGAAACTGAGCTAAACCTGAAACTAAACAGCTAACTGAACTTTGTCGAAAATGGTACAGTAGAACTGTTCTCTAAATTTCGTTCGTCAGGGTTATGTTCAACAATCGTGTCGTGCTTATTAGGGTAAAACTTACTGAATCTGGTGACTATAATAAGAAGTTCGTTATGACGTGTTAATAGATGGTTTCAGAACCGGTTGAAGCACCGAGTTTTATTCATTAACAAGGTGGAGCACCTTTTCATCTAGTGGATGGAGCTATGCATGGTAAAGCCTGGATTCTAGTTTGCCTAGTGAATCATCTCCTTTTGGTTGTGTTAACATCAGATCTTTAGGGAAGGCACTTCCTCCCAGTTAGTGCCTAGAGAGCTGATTTGATATGGTGTTGAAAACTGCATGCTTCCTTATCGTGAAGAACCGTGCTGCTAAAATAAACCAAGTTTGTTTCTCCTCTGTGGTGGTGTGGGCACTCTCTAGTCACTAGTTCTTGCCGGCTTGGTCATACATGCTACAGACATGGACAAATGTTATCATGGCATGACCTCTCCTTTTACCCTTTTTCTGTTATGCTATTATGCTACTGCTTAGCTAGGGCAAGATCGCATGCATCTTCCCCATGAATGACTTTGGTAGCCAGTCACAATCTAATTCCCAGATGGTGCTGGCTTGATTTGCACTTGTTGGCCTGTTTCCCAATCCTCTGCATCTGCACTGGGAGTTGGACTTGGTCCGATGAGCCCTGGTGTGCAAGTTGTACAGTCTCGTGAGCCTGCACGTAGGCTTCTGCTGATGGAAGCTGCTGCCACTCTACTTGCTCTCACTCAACTCTGATGCACACTACACAGAAGACAAAGTAGAGGAGGATGTGCCATTGCTGTCTGAATCATGGGAAGAAAAGTGAAGCATACATTCCAGCAATTGCAACCTATTTTGCATGTGATTGAAGGAATACAGAGAGATTACGAGTGCACCACGGGGTTCTAGAATCTGATTTCCTGAATCCTCCAGGTGTGCGGAGTGAGTGAATATGACGTGGGTAGTTTGATTAGAGGACCTATATCGATCAAGCTGGACTGCAGCACCTGTGTATTAGGTTGCAAATACATTACTTGACACTTTACATTCAGAATGTAGGCCAGTTATGTCTGGATTAATCTTCTCATGAGCTCTAGCCTCTAGGGTCCCTTGTTTCCGAAGACAGTTGCCCTGCCTGCAGAGTTGAGGCTTTCCATGACCATCAGCAGAGAGATTTCCACGAGTACACCACCATCAGGTGTAGTTTAGCCATACTACATCATCAAATATTAATAATATATTTTTCTCAAAATATTAGTTTTGTCAGTTGCATCTGTCTGTTGTCTGAATGGAAGTGGTTGCCTCCACGTAATGAGAAGCTTCAGGCCATTCCCGCTCACACTCAAACCTGAAGCTACACCTGACCTACATCGCTCGAGGTAGATAACGCTTGAAGCCTTCATGCTCAAATGTTTCCCAGGTCAGGGGCGACCACTCATGTTATGTCTTGTAAGCAGCAGACGGTGACCGTTGCCACGCAATCTTCCTTTGCTCGTATAGTCGTATGTGGTATAGTGGTACCGGGTCGTTTGGTGAGGGTAAGTCCAGAAAGGAGCTTCGAAATGGCCAAGCAGGACCAGAGAATTGACGGTTCAAACCATCATTCTTTGCTTGTTTGTCTTTAACAAAATAACTTGGTTGCAGGAATTGCTTCCTGTACCGAGGACAAGATTTCGAACAAGCTCAGCAGATCAATGCACCTACATATATACGTATAACTGCAGGTACGTAACCCGTAACGGCCTGGACGCATCTGTAAGACATATAACATTTGTTCTTAAAAACTTAATTATTCCTGCAAGTTTCAGACATACTACTACATGCGTTATTGTTAGGTGCGGTGAAGAAGACTCTGATTCAGATTCTGATCCGAAGGGAATCAACTCAACTCCATGGCTCAAATCGTTGGAGGAACACAACACAAGAGGGCTCGCCCACACTAGCTGCTCTATAGTAGAATCCTAGTACCACTACTCTTTAGTCTTTAGTAGCCTTTGTCCTTACGATCGATGCGATGTTAGGTGCTGCTAAAATGCAGATTAGACGCCCGATCTCCGACGGCAATGGCGATTGTGCATGGGGGGAGCAGTAGACAGTAGTACGTAGACAGGCGCCGGGGGCTGGCTGCCGTGATGATTAAGTCCATGACCTCCGGCCGGGAGATTACACACTGCAAAGCTCAGCTAGATGGGACTGATGAATCGATGGGAATCCTCTTTCGCCTTTAATTTGTGCGTGCTCTCGATCGGCAGCTTTGCCATGCACGAGTTAGGCCGTTAGCGCGCGCATGATGAGGCCTCGATCGTAGGACACACGCGCCCGGGCCATGCATGATGCCATCCTGATGGCAAAACTTTGTCATAACTCAGCACGAGCTAATTAAATTAAGATCCATCCATCTAAAAGTAAAGTCAATCATGTCCAGTTTGTTTGTTTCGGTTGGTTGCTGTTCTGGTTATATAATGGGCTCATAGACCTTGTTATATATATATGTGTGCTTATAAAGTACTCCCTTCGTTCTGAATTAATTGATTCAGATTTGGTACAACTTGCACTAAATCTGAGTCAATTAATTCAGAACGGAGTGAGTACTAAAGAGTGGTAGAAGTCCCTCATTGTGTGCCAAACAACACTAAACGAAAGGCCTCCGACTTCAATCGCGATGCTAATTACCAGCTGGGAGAGATATGCAATGAAAGAAACGCGTGAGTATTAATCCGCAACAAGCAGAGTTCCATGCCTTGGTGATCATGACCAAGATCAAAGATGATGCCAAGAACTGGGGGTCATCACCGGGGTGAAACATATTTGAGTAGCTTGCCTATATCTTGGCCCAAAAATCTGCCTTTTCCTAAATGCTAAATCTCATGAACTATCCTTTGTAATAAGACGAGAGAAACCTTGGCCTACATTTAAAACAATAAAAATAAAGTGGTCAATTGGCAGAGAGCGAGGTCTCTCCTCACGAAATTCCAGCGAGCTAATTGACTCAGAGGAGAAAAATATGCCACCAGAAAGTATACATGGACTTGTTTTTTTCTTCGGTAAAGATACATGGACTTGTTGGGTGATATGGCATAAGCGGAGTAGATCTTTGTTCTTTCTCTAAGTTAATAGTATATATAAGAGCTAATCCCTACGGCTTCCACCCATGCAAAGTTAATTGAATACGAAGCAAACATCAATATATAAACACTATATATCCATCCTTTATTAATTAGCTGACCATAGCCAGTTAGTGTTGGGTCGTGTAGAGTCAAAATCAGCCCTCTCCACACACACCCCCACTTCTTCCATGGATCACTCACTCACTCACTCGGTCGATCAATCGCCCACATGCACACTACACAATGCATGAACAAAAAGAAAAGACACACATTCCCTGCTGCGCTTTCATCTCTCAAAAAGAGACGTCGAATATCCTTTAGTATATTTCTTTTCTATTCTTTTCTGATGTACGTACCAACAGGCAACAGCTAGAAAGAAGGAATTAAGGGACAGCAACAGCTAGCGCTTGACAAAACGCAGGTACGTCGCCGTCGATGATGGTTCCGGTTCGTCGTCGTCGCCGCCGACGGCAGTGCGAACATACAAAAAGCTTGTAGCGTACGCGTTGCAGCACGTACGTACTACCGGCCGCCCAGGGCACACAGATATCGATCAGACATGGACGGCGATATCCCCACAGTCCAATCTCCACCAAGAAATACTCTGGAAAGGGAGGACACAGGTAGATAATTGACCCGGCCGGCAGGCCAGATGTAGGGCGCGAGATCATATCGGTATCCCCAGCTAGCTTTGTGCACCTCGCTCCCTTTATTCCATGTCTCGCTAGCTCTTCTGGTCAGAAGGTTGAGGGTGGTACTATTAGCATCCATTTTGTAAAAAAAAAATCGAGAGTGACAGGGGGAAATAAAATTCCCCACTGTTTGTTGCATTCATCGAAAGTAGCCTGTCGGGCCATGTTCTCACAACGGATTGAGAATTTTATAGGGGATACAAAGAAAAGAGAACACCAAAAATACAAGAAAAAGATAACTAGAAGAGAGAAAGCAAGAGCCACCAAGAGATGCAAGAGGTGAGGTGTGCAGTCGAGGGATCCCAATGCCAAGACTCGGCAATCAACCTCACGCACCACACCGGCATGCAACTCAAGCCCCACGGCACAACTCCGAAGCACCACCATCATCATCGGGGTGTCAAGCCTAGCACCTAGCACTACCCCATAATGGGAGCTCCGCCACAGAGAACGAGACGAAAGCAGGTGGGGGAGACACACATTGCGTCGTCAGAGAGCAAAGGCGAGCCAGGACACCACCAAGAGCATGAAGCTCCCACACCGCAACAACAACCACTCTAGGCTCCAGGGCAAGCAAATCCATGCGACCGAGACCATGCGAAGACCAGTCGAAGCGAGAAAACACCGCCATCGGCCCCCAAGCTGGCCGCACCAACACCACCAGACACAGCACCACCACCACACACAACAACAGAAGCCATCAATTTTGGTCTCCAAGACGACGCCTCCAGGGAGAATGTGTTGTCGACACAACACCATCATCCGACCCGGCTAGCGGGAACCTAGGTTTTCACCCGGAGGCCAAACGGTAGGTACTTTGAGCTCCACAACGACACCTCCTGCGAGGAAACGGCGTCCAAAGCCGCCGCTGCCGCCGGCAACGACAGAGTCGATGCCAGGTTTTCACCCGGAGCAAGAGCACAACTAACAGAGACGACATACGATCATCACCAACAACCACCGCAGCCAACGACACCTCGCCGAGACTACACGCAGCCTCAGACATCAACACGGCAGCAGCTCCACCAGGGCCGCCGGACGCAACACGAATCGAAGCACCTGCCGAGCACCATGCCCCCAGGGCAAGGAAGCGCGGCCTGAGTCCGAGATCCACCATGAACCTCGGCAGCAGCCTTGCAACACGCGTCGGCGCGCCCCACGCGCGCCATGGCAACGGCTGCCGAAGGATGGAACGAGCACCAGGAGCTAGGGGATGTCGATGGAGCGCCAGGCCCACTCGAGCCCAGATCGGGCCCGACGGGCCACAGCCTGCGGAGGCCGCCAAGCAGTCGACTCCGACGAGAGCTCCGCGGGCTGCGCCTACTCGCCGTGACCTCGCCGCCCGCACG
This sequence comes from Poa annua, assembly GCA_026929855.1. Lineage (NCBI taxonomy): Eukaryota > Viridiplantae > Streptophyta > Magnoliopsida > Poales > Poaceae > Poa > Poa annua. The sequence goes on from CM049430.1 coordinate 5,480,382, forward strand.
GCCAAGGTCAGGACGGCCGAGACGGAGCCGCCCCGGGGCCAAGAGCCCACAACGCGAGGCAGCGCGATGTAGGCGGCGCCGCCACCCTCCCAGCGCGAGGCGGCGCAACGGGCGTTGCCGCCACCCACCCTGGAGGCCGCGGGCTCGAGGAACCGCCGCCACCGCCGCACGGGGACGGGAGGACCGGCGTCGCAACTTCCTCCAGAAGGAGCAGCACGGGCCCCAGGGCAGAAGATCCCCGCCGCCCCCTTCGCCGGAGGTGAGGGGGAGTGGGGTGGCGGTGGGGAGGTTAGGATTTCGCCTCCCCGGTCGTCTCCATTTTGTAATTAGAGAAAAAGCACTTAATTACTAGCTAGCATTACGGTTGCTTTCCATGCTCATCATCGATCTTAGCTTGTGTTGATGTTGCTAGAAGGCTGGGTGTGTCGTGGAGTAACTGGATTCGCCTGCCGGCCGGCCGGTGTTGGCGTCGGAAAGGCAGGGTTGTTGACATGGGGACAAGCAGCCCGCACTCGCACTTACTGGCAACAAACTGCATGCATGGCCCCAATCGATCCGCGCACACACACACACACACTACACTACTGAAAGTCTGAAACCCATCACGTACCCTGTGGAGTGATCTTGTCGTTGTTACGTCCATATGGGTAGCCGACCAGATAGCTAGCACAACAATATAGGTCTACGTATCGCCGGTACCATGCATGATTACTCGATCGTAGAAAGTTTATTAGGGATCGAGATAATTAAAGGGTAATAATATATATATACTGCCCAGTGCCCACTAGAGCGAGATCGCCGGCTATAATTGCGCTGTAGAAGTAAGTGCACACACGGCCTCCACTAATCAAACTAGGATCAACCGAGAGGGCGATCGATCGATCGATCGAGGTCGAGAGCGAGAGATCATCATGCCTGACAATTCAGTTTTAACGGTGCCCGCACTGAGTGAAGGAGCATTAATTTCACCAGAAGCTAGCTCGCTAATTAGCCAGTGTTTCCAAAGGATTACACATATATGCATGGAATGCAACTGAAGGAACAACGATCGACGACAACAAGAAACAACAACGAGAAATGTTGTTGGCACACTACTGGCGTCTCTAGAAGGTTGGAGTGTACGCGCGCGTGCCACGGCGTACGACGCCGACGGATCGATGACGATGAGCCAAAGTGGAGTATACTGTTGTGTATCGTGCGTATGGGGTTTGTTGTTGAATAGATGTTGTTGGCGAAACTAGAAAGGAGAAAAGGGGACAAGAAGCTAGAGAACACATATATATATTCCCTGCTCCGGCCGGCTACGGTCCGCGGGCGTGTTGGAAGATCGAATATACGCCGGCGGGCGGGGCGTGAGCGTGACGGCGATCGGTAAAGCGCACGTTTGGTCGCTAGCAGCGTCGCTGGCGCTGCACTGTCCATCCATTCCTCACCACCGGACGACGGCTTCGTTGTGAAGACACGCGTAATCTTTGCTAGTAGCAGTTAGGAACCGCCTGCTAGCTACAGGACTCCAGAAACAGAGCTGCAGAGCGAGATCGATCGATCGTCATAAAGGGGGTGTGTGCCACAAATTAAACGAGAACATTACAGATTTCCAATTCAAGTAGGGAAATGGATGAGCCCAAAAGGCCGGGTTGCTACAGCTTATCTCCTTATCGTCCAGCGCAGCTAGCAGCACACTGTATGATAGACCACCACCGGCCGCCGGGCATGCGCGCGACACTTCTTCCCGCGCCACTCCGGCGACGGCGAGCTAGCAGAGACCACCGGCCGGCGAGTGGTCGTCACTCACTTTTTTGGTAAAAGATCTCGAGGTTGCCGTCAAATCGATCGATCGATAGACGATCATTGCATTGCATGCTGGTAAAAACTCATCATCTATCATGGACAAACGGGAACGCCCATATATATTAGCCCAGGAACAGGAAGCGTGTTGTAGATCGACACGCCCGGGTTGAATCGCATTAGTTTAGGTTAGAATGAGAGCTCCACGTCGCACATCGAATCCGTGTGTCTGCCATCGTTGACTACCCTAATAGATCTGATTAACTAAATTAATCAGATAATGGTAGTAGCTGCATGGTCGATCGTCTGGTAGCTAGCGGCACCAGTAGTACCACTATCTGCTTAATTAGCTCGATATATGCATGGGTGATGGGTTTAGCTAGGTGGCACTGGCAATGCATGCATCCACGGAGACATGGAGTAGTGGCAACAGAGGTTGTGGTGTAGTAGGCCGGACGAGATATTTGCAAAGGAAAAGAAAGAGAAGAGGGTGTAGTAGGGCCGCCCGTTTAGAGGCGAGCAGCAGCCAGCATGACACATCTATCAAGGCGAAACTGGCCATTAACGGCTCGACACACCTCGCGATTACCATCAGTCGTACAGCCATGAAAGCGTGATTAAGCTCATTATTAATTCGCTATTAGTACTAGACTAGACTGGTGGTACTATTCGTTTGGTGCTACATGCATATGCACGCACAGATTAGGTAAAAAATGGCTAACGCTAGCGTGCATCCATGGTCCATGGACCAGCCGGCAAAAAGCCTCTCGAGGAAGCTGGAAGACGATCAGTTGCCGCGCTACGTACGGCCGGGAAGAGATCTCCGCTCTCCATCGCATGCAATGCAACAGGTTGATATACATGAATAAACGCTCCATCGCCGCCAACCCCCGACCCACCTTCTCCTCCGCCCTTCGTGGCCACTCCTGCAGCGATCTTCGTCGGAGGTGGTGAGGGTGGTGCATGATGGTCGACAGTGACATGCTGCAGATGGCTCGGCGGATCCTTGGCCGGCGCGCCGCGATCTTCTCCCAGCCGACAGCGGCTACTCCAGTTAGGTTGGGCCTCGGCTCGACACAGCCTCTCCTTCTACGTCGGTGGGCGCCTCCGACAGTTATCCACGGCATCAGATCTTCTAGTGTTCCGTCGGGCTCCGACGAAACCTGGAGCTAGTCCGCACAGTGGCGGCACATGGCGTCGTCTTCCACATGGGAGGCAGTGTTTTCGAGCTCATATCGCCGACGGGATCTCGAAGGGCGTGGAGGCGACGAGCCAACTGCGTAGTCATCAGGAAGGGTCGTCAAATCAGAGGGAAACCTGAGACCCGGATCTCCTGGATAGAACGATGATGACGTGCCGCGTGAGGCATAGCAGTATTCAACCACCTCGTCATCGGTGGCGAGTCTCGGTGGCGGAACACAACGGGTCCTCGGTGTCAGACGTGACATTATGGACTCGTGCAAGGTAGGAGCATTTGTCTGGCGTCGTGGTGGCATCGTCGACAGGAACGACGAAGACTATGCGGATCTTAAACATGAAGATTGCCCTTTGGTTCGAATGCGGTGGTGATAGCTCATGTAGCGTCTACATGAGGTGCTCGCTAAGAGCCCGTTAAACCAGATAAGCACTCTCGTTTCTCCTAGAGGGCATCTCGAGATATGTGATAGTTCTTGTTTCTCAGGGCACAAGTCTTTGTTGACATGATCCTCACTGTTTATTGGGTCTATAGGTGTTGAGCGGAGGCTTCGGTTTTTTTTTATGTATCATCTTTATCAGTTTTTAATTTAATAAATTATTAAAAAAGCCGTATGTATCCTTTCGATGCAGAGGCTCAGAGGATTTCCGACAGGGAATCTCTGATTTTCTCTGATTTGTGTGGCCCACCCGTCAATGAAAAAAAAAAGTTAAACTATTCTAAGTCAGAGAATCCACGGTGGACTCACCCTCCATTTCTAAAAATGATGTATAGATGCTCGATCTGGGGTAGTACGTGCTCCTAAATAAAAAGGTGAAGAAGTTATCCGAATCATAATCCCTGTACGTGCTGCTATAAGTAAGCAACCCGTACCGTACGTGTTGTTTTAGGGGAACCACGCCCATGGTCGGGGCTGTTGGACCTGGATATATAATATTCTGCCTGATCCAGAACGTACGTGCGTGTGAGTGACGGAGGAGGCCAGAAAGTCAAGGAGAGACCACACAAGGCCAAATAAAAACAACGTCGGTAGATCCACTGGCGAAAGCGCACGTATGCGGGCTGCCGACGCGGAAGCGGCATCTCGCTTGATCCGATCCACACCGCATGCAGGACGGCCTAAACGTGCCACTCAGATATAGAAAAGCACAAACCAACGTAGCAATATTCCTATATTCAGTCCTATATTCAGAACCGGATTTCCTACAACTTTCTAATTATACGGGTTTACTAGTTTTAAACTTTCTCTATTGTGTTTTCGTTAAAAAACATATCTAGTCTGACCTCGCAGTCCACTTTATCGTGCTCAGTGTGAGCCGAGCGTCCTAATGGGTAACTTTTGACGCGCGAGAGAGTGCTTCTTCGACTACCACGAGCGAGGGGCGTCGTCAAACTACTGACAAACACCTTGAGGGCGCGATCTTGAAAAAGTCATATCGGCATCTGCATATTCATTATCATATCATAGTTTGTGATAAAATACCCATTTTGATACATATGTGTGTCATGGTATCGGAAACAACAAGCGATTTTCCGAATTCTTTTTAGAAATATCATTTTCTATTTTTAAGTGGCTAAAATGACTTTTTCTATGAAGCAAGTACATAAAATATGATCCAAAATGATACCCATTTAATTTTCACAAAGAGTAGTATATATTTGATAGATAATCCCTAAATATGAGAAATTACCTTGCTTTCTATCTAAATTCTCCTCATTAAGTTTAATATGTCTTGTTGAGGTATATAGGATGCTAGCCACGTAATTTGACCTCCGATGAACTGGAAGTACAACAACCTCCGCTAACCATATGACCGCTTGGTCGTTTTTTACAATTTGATTCCAATGTGGATTGTTGTGTTGTAATAATGATGGATGGGTTGCTTTGATAGGATGTGTTTCTCTAATTGGAGAATCACATATGAGGACTGTATATCAGCTAGACTGAAGAGTAATGAAAAATAGATCAAAATAACACTACCTACGTTATGCCATTTTTTCACAAATTAAATTGGTTCCAACTATTTTTTACATATTTTATTTCATTTATCATCACTCGCGGTTTCAATGTCCACATAACCATGTAATGAAGAATTTCATAGTACTATTGGTGTCTTTAAAATCATTAAAAAACAAAAACCCTATTCAATACGCTAAAGATGATGCCCTCTCATTTGCGAGGGCCACCTTGCTAGGTTATAATTAAAAACAGCTAGTGCAAGAAACATCCTCGCTTGACGGCATGCATATCTACAGTCAAATGAACAATCATTAATGTTTAAGTACTTTTGGCCAATTAATTAGATAGCAATATTGAGCTTGAAATGCAAAGTCAACAGCCGTTGTTCTCCTACGAGGACTTGTGCCATCCATTATTTCCAAAGATATCTACTCGTATTAATTATTCTAGTCTCCATCTAAGCTTTATTATTAGGCTCTTGAAGCGGGAAAAGCAGGGGACAGATTTTGCACAGGATCGAACACTAGCTACAACCGAACTGCAGAATCATCTGCATCATGCGCGTTTCTTTATCTTTCTCGGGAACAAGTCAAAAAGCTGCCTGCTTTCTTCTCCAGCATAGCAGCTTCGTCGGCTGGCTTAAATCAGCTGTAGTACTGCTAAAGCTAAAGCCATCTTTCCCCTTGTGAAGCTTTAAATTAACTATCATGCATCTCGATTTATCCAAACAATATATCTTGAGTATGAAAAGCAAACGGCTAGCACAGACACATCGATCGACCGTTCCCGTTGCTGTTGCTGATGCTGCTACGTACTGTTGTTGCTAGGGTTTTTCTTTTTAACTGTTGGTCGATCTGTTGCAGTGGTTGCGGCGGTGGTTATGCTGGCCATGCCATGCTGCATATAGGCTCGTGATGCAGGGCGGATCAGTTCGGTTTCGCCTGTGCTTTTCCGGGAGATTTTTAAGGTCGCGTGTCATGGCTCCGGACGTTGGCCCCTCTCCTTCCCCGCTCCCTCTTATGAGCACCCTTCCCAATCCCATCCCCTCTCTTCCTCCTCTCTCTCTACCCCGCTTGCCGTCGTGCGGGCTCCTTGGCGTTTCTCTCTCAAGGTTTGGTGGCACTTCACTAATCCCACTAGCCAGGCAGAGCAGCCAGCAGCGAGGCTAGGCTGGGCAGTGTAGTATGTGATCGGTCAGTACTCAGTAGCGTAGCTATATATAACCACCTCCCGTTCGTTGCAGTTGTTTCCTTGTACCCCATGACCAGCAACAACTTCATTCCTCAGTCGATTGGATCATCTCCCCGCCGCTGCTGCTCCCTTCCTTCCTTCCTTCTCAGTTTCATCAATGGCAGCTGCTAGCTCCTAGCTAGGTGGAGCATTGCACTCAGCTACAGTTTCTCTCCTTGTCCTATAAATTCTTTCGTAGTTTTGACCCGAGAGAGAGAGAGAGAGAGAGAGAGAGAGAGAGCAAGAGCACGCACATACGGAGAATATTGGATCATGAGCATCTCGGTGAACGGGCAGTCGGTGGTGCCGCCGGGGTTCCGGTTCCACCCGACGGAGGAGGAGCTGCTTACCTACTACCTCGCCAAGAAGGTCGCCTCCATGCGCATCGACCTCGACGTCATCCCCGACGTCGACCTCAACAAGCTCGAGCCATGGGACATCCAAGGTTCGTTCCTATTTCATCTTTATTAACTCACTGCTGCTACCACAATGCTAGTTCGCAGAAGCACACTCGATCCTGTACGTGATGACCAAACTGGCCATGGATGGATTGCAGAGCGGTGCAGGATCGGCACGGGGCCGCAGAACGACTGGTATTTGTTCAGCCACAAGGACAAGAAGTACCCTACGGGGACGCGCACGAACCGGGCCACGGCGGCCGGCTTCTGGAAGGCCACGGGCCGGGACAAGGCCATCTACTCCGCCGCCGGCTCCGGCCGCATCGGCATGCGCAAGACGCTCGTCTTCTACAAGGGCCGCGCGCCCCACGGCCACAAGTCCGACTGGATCATGCACGAGTACCGCCTCGAGGACGCCGCCGCCGCCACCGCCGCCGCCGACGTCCCCTACTACTCCGGCGCCTCATCCCCGGTACGTACACACATACATCCATCCATCACTGTACTACCCACGTACGTACCTAGGTTGGGGTTGCATGATCACCGGCCGCCCGGCCGACAGGGATCGATGTGGAGTCCTGGAGATCGATAGCCAGTAGTGAGTGGTGCATGTGATCAACGTACGCACGTACGTATGTGTATCCATGTACACGTAACGCCCAACCGACTGTAGACGACAGAGGCTAGTGAAGATTATGTTGGGGTGGTGGTTGGAAATGGGGACACACGTGATATGATCGCATGGTTTATTTGCGAGAGTGAGTGGGAGCTGGGATTTCTTTTCGACGGGTCGACCTCAGGGAAAGGGTGGTGGCTAGTGGGTAGTAGGTTCAGTACTTGTGAAGGAACAAAGGCCAAGCAGCTAGAGCTATAGGCGGCACGAACTGCAAGCCGCAAACGATGATCGACCGTGGATGGATGGATGGATGGTACGTTGAGAGGTTAGGTGCCACTTTGGGGGTGAAGCCAGGCCAAGGCAGCAACCAGCACAGGAGCTAGAATCTGGTACTGCACCAGCAAGATCGTCCAAAACATACTCTCCCCTAACCCTAACCCTACCACGTACTTGACGATACATACCTCACACGCACATCGTAGTACGAATGCTAGAATAGTGGACCTTTTACGCGGAGACACTGGCATATGACAAACAAACCTCCATTATGGGTCTCTTCCTTTTAGGGAGGTCAAACACTAGATGCATCATGCATGGATGCATATATATGGATCTACAACTTTTGAGCTGGCTCATGAAGGTAGTAGCTACCACAGTACTCTTCTCTTTTCCTGCAAATGCAAATAGTACGTACATGCCACGATTAATTAATTTACCTGTCAATTACTACTACCAAAAAAATCAACACCATGCATGCATCACAATGCGGACTAATCTAACCAAGACAATTATTGCATGCGGTTAGTTAAGCATGCACGTCGCATCCACTTGATTTTATCTCATGACTTTTGGCTCTTCGGGCCGATTGATTATACGGCCGCGGTATCTCATGTATACAAGTTACTGTCGTGCGTGCGTATGAGCAGATACGCGGGGTGGCCGCCGGGGACCAGCCGTCGGCGCAGGAGGACGGGTGGGTGATCTGCAGGGTGTTCAAGAAGAAGCACCTCGTCGCCAACCACCAAGCTGGCCAGGGCACCGCCGCCGCCGCCGCCAAGCTGGCGGTCATGGAGCGCAGCCCTAGCAACTGCTCGTCCACAGTGACCACCGTCAGCGAGCACGCCAAGGCGACCCAGATGCAGCAACCGCAGCAGCTCCTGCACTACTCCGCCGGCGACGACGCCCTCGACCACATCCTCAACCACTACATGGACCGCTCCACCGCCTGCAAGCAGGAGAGTAACTCGGCCCTGGATCACCACCTCCTCACCAACACCACAGGAGGCACTCTGTATGAGAGGTTCATGAAGCTCCCGCCGCTTGAGCACGTCGTCGTCTCCGGCGGTCTCCTACCGGCGCCGCCGCAGCCAACGAACCAGGCCGAGTACGGTGGTGGTGCGTCGTCAGGGAATAATAGTATTGGCGCCGACTGGGACACGCTCGACCGCCTCGCAGCGTACGACCTCTCCGACACGTCCACCAAGACGAACGGTGCCATGTCCTTCTTCGTCGGCGGGCACACTTCCGTCGCCGGAGACGGCGACCTGTGGAGCCTGGCACGGTCGGTCTCGTCGGCGCTTCACGCGGACTTGACGACGATGAATAATTAATTAAATTAAAAGTGTGGTGATTAATTAATTGCCAAGTGTGTTTTAGTGTGAGACGTCATGCCGCATGCATGCACGTACGCTCCCACTAACTCGATCTCGCGCCTACGTGCGTGCATGGCCGCCGGTATTGTACGTGAATAATTCATAGGGAGACAATTAGAGCCGAGACGACGTAAGACGAAAGACCGGTGGAGATGTTCATGACAGGAAACAAAATACAGAGTTGAAAAAGACGGCGTGGTAGGAGAGGAGAGGAGACAGGAGATGAGACATATATATGTATTGTTAATTAATGTATACCTATAGCTTATACTATATGTAAAGCATATATAGTGAATATGTATATGTACCCTTTCGAGTAGAATTAATTATTGATGTGATCACCGATTCACCGTGTGCATTATTGTGATCGGTCCATCGATGATCAGCTAACATCATCTTGCGTTTTAATTATTTTTATGGGTGTGGATTGGACGGATGAAATGAGACGGATCGTATTGTTGTCTCGATCCCGGTCGCGTGTAGCGACAGGAGGAAAACAGTTGAGGTAAAAGGCACGTATTTTTGGCTTTCTCCAGCTGTTTTATGCTGATATTCGGTGCAAATTCCAGAAAAGAGGGGTAGATGGGTCGTCAGGTTGATGTGAGGGCAGACCATCAAGCACTGCTTTTAGCTACATATATAATACATATACAAAATCGACGCTTGTTGAAATATTGTGTGCTGCTAGCCCTCGTGCCACACGTACGAGCATACTTTTATCGCCTTGTCGCGGTCAATTAGTGCTGTAAAAATCTTAGGCAATCTTGGTGTTGTCTTTTGTCGACAACTTTTTAGCTTGGCCATTTTGTATATATGTATGTGCCGCTAGCTAGCTCCAGGGGAGGGATATTCATAATTCATGAGCCTGTCACACGTGTATATTAAATTCATGCTAACCTTTTTTGAGCGATATTCATATGCTAACCTTGAGGAATTGGTCGACGCTAGAGAATTTGGTGATAGTGTCTGCATTTATTTTTTCTGCCATGCGTGCATGGTGGAGACCGGAGAGACTGGAAACATTGATGAATGCGCAGAGGAGTGCTGTCGATGTAAAGTCACCCAGCCAGGGTATATTTCCTCTCTCAGGTCTCAGCCATGAGTATTTTTTAGACCACACCCATCCAATCTTGCATAAGAAAGAGTATCAAAATTCTTGGTGAAAGAGTGACATATTACCTACCAACGCCTAGTATTATTTTTTTTTGTTTTATTTTGCATTCAACATCTGGTGGGCAGAAGAAGAATCCCATACACGTAATATTTAAAGTCCCCATGCATGTACGTCTGCCTAGATATTTTCTGTTTGCAGCATCTTGGTCTTTGACCGTCTCCAGAAATTTAGGGCCTGGGAGGAAGGTAAAATGAGCCTCTAAATTTTGAGAATTCATATAGCTAAAGTATAGTTTCACTTAATTATGTAACTTTGTTGATGGATTGATCGTTTGATATAGTTGGTTGATATAAAACTCTTTTGGGGCAACCTGAAAACTCTAGTATACATATGGATGTTCCTAGAGTGGATGGGATTTCCATTGAAGATCCTGATTTATTACCTCGGTTTTTCTCTGTGAGTGAGTGATTTGAAGGAATATATATGTTTAGCATGGCACAAATAAGATAGCTGGCCTAGACGGGTTTAATATTGAATTTTATCAAAAGAATTGGGAACTAGTTAATAATGATCTTTTTGGTTTGCCGGATGACTTCAATAAGTGGCTGCTAGATGTTTCTAAGCTCAGTTATGGAGTGATTCCTCTGCTAGTTCTTAAAATAAATATGCTGATGGGGTAGACAAATATTGGCTAATATGTTCATTGAATTTCAGCCTGAAGATAATTACCAAAGTCTCGGTCTATAGACTTACTAAAGAGATTCATAATGTGATTAGGCCAAACCATACTACTTTTCTTAAAGGGGGATATATAGTGGAAGGGGTTTGTGTTTGCATTAAGTGTTAAATGATTTGCATAAGAACAAAATAACTAGAATGCTTTTCAAAATTGTTTTTGAAAATGATTTTGATTAATTAAATGGCGTTTTCTAGTTAAAATTTTGGAGATGAAGGGTCCATGGTGAAATCTATTCACATGGTCATCAAAGTTCTCACTGTGGGAAAGTTAGTGTGAGTGTTAATGTTGAGATAGTCCATATTTCTCTACTTACCAAGGTCTTACGCATGGTGTGGACCATTGCTACAATTGTTCTTTGACATAGTGGTGGATGCTTTGGTCAGGCTGGCTTTGGTCATCTTGATTGAAAGCCATGAGATAATGGATTATTCACGGTTTGTGCCTAAAATCTGATAGCTAGAGGGGTGTCTATATTGCAATATGTAGATGATACTATATTTTTGTTTGAAATGATTTTGTGCGGGCTGGGAATTTAAAAGTTGTCATATGTTTCTTTGAATAAAAGTTATTTATACTTCCATGGCCAAGTTGTGGATTTAGCTGTTATGTTTGAGGTCCAACTCGGGTAAATTTTCAATGAAATATTTCGGGGTGTGAGTTGATAAGAAAATACTTATATTGTCTGATTAGAGAACAACTAAGATAAGATGGGGGTGAAACTGAGTCCTTGCAAGGAAAAATGCTATAACTGTTGTGGTTATTGAATGTGGTTGGCAGGCTTTTTTTTTTGAAAAAAATAGTGGTTTATGCACAGGTTCATTACAATTGCATCCAGGTTCAGGTAGAGATAAAGAACCGGGCTATTCATGTAAGTTTCTTCGCAAGACCGAAAGTTCAAAACACTTAGCCATCTTAGAACAACCTCTTGTCTACTACTCCCTCCGTATCAATATATAAGACGGTTTGGCATGCTAGTTTAGGAAGCCAACACGTCTTAAATTATGTTACATAGGAAGTATTACAGAAGCATCATGGCGAAATCGTTCAGTTGATGTGTAGCTGGAGATTGCGGCGCAGTTCTTCATAAGTTAGCGAGTAGAGAGGAGTTTTGTGTCCAAACGATTCGCAACACACACGTCCCACGGGTTTGTTCCAACAAGAGAACATCTCTCTCGAGTAAGGTAGCCTTCTTAGAGAGAGGTTGGCGGTACCTTTGTAATTTGATTAATCAAATCGCGGACCGCCCTTTTCTCGAAGAAGAAAAAACAGTCATACTAGTGTTCTGTATTTATGTCGGGAACATAGTACATGTCAACCAATAAAAAAAAATTGAGCAGAATATCCAACAGCCGAAACCGTGGTGGCGAGGTGGGCCTTCCCGGCCCAAGTCGGGGATCACTTAGAAAGCTCTCCAACCGGGCCTCTTCCCCGATGCAAGATCGGTTTAGAAGGAAGGAAAGAACCTTTCCGACGCCGACTTCCATATATACACGGATTTCCAATTTCCCGCTTAATTCAGAGTCCGAAACGAGCACGAACAGGACAATGCATCCGTCACGGCCACGGCGGTGCGCAGAGGCTATATATACACACGCGCGGCCACCACCTCTGCACACAACAATTGTAGAAGCAACTCGTGCTAGCTAGTTTCAGTTCCGAGGTTAGAACTGCTTGTGCTTGGAGCAACAAGGAGGGAGTCGATCGAAGCAAAGAAGGTGGCCGCTCGCATGGATCGGTTCGTGGCCACCATGGTATTCTGCGAGGCGCCATTCGACGGCACCATGGCGCCCGCCGTAACCGCCGCCGACGACAAGGTCGTCGGCCCAGCTGAGGTGGCATCGGCGTTGCTGGAGGCGGCCAAGGAGTACTTCTCCTCCGGCGGCGGCGCGTCGCCGCCGGCGCAGCAGCACCATGATAGGGATAGCGTGGCACTCTTCTTCGAGGTTGCCGCTCTGGAGTAACCGGGCTGGACCGATGCGCATATGTGCTTTCATTCTTCTTTTGTTGATCCGTTGAAGCAGTCCATCCATGCATCGGCTAAAGCTTCTCTGTTTTTTGTTTTTAAAGCTTCTCTGTTGATTGCAATGTAACTGTGCATGTCGCGTACGTTTATGTGACGACGAACTGAGAGTATTGATTAGTCCTTTTTGTGATAAAGAAATTACAAAACATTCTTGTGTTCTTATGATGTGGTGTATATTCGATCAGACTTGTGAGTTTATACTTTTCTTCATTGTACCACCTTAAAAAAACACAAGCTTTAAATGTCCGTTCGATTCTTAGGATTTCACAGGAAAAACAAAATGCATAGGTTTGAGTGAATTCAAAATTCCTCCAACATAGTGCACAACCGATCCTTGAGACAACCCTAAGCTTCAATCATATTAAATTATTAACCAAATAAACCTCTATATTTTTGGAATCCTCCAAGAATCCTATAAAATTCCTTCAACAAAAGAGCCGTGATTGCTCACCAGAAAGAAGAGGCAAATAAATCATAATAACAAGTAAATACAATCCCACACATTTCTCAATTTCATTTTCAATCCTCTACATGATTATCGACTCCATCAGGTTAAATTAACATTATAAGTTTATAACTCCTTCAGACTGAACTTTCTTACATTTGTATGGTAATTTAACCAGAAAATCCGTAAGTTCTAGAAAATTACAACAAAACCATGTACATAAAATGGCAGGAAGACACGCGCAATTTTTTGTAGACAATATATGAGCAATTACAAGGTGTGCGAGCAAGAAACGACATTGAGTTACATGCTTAATCAAATGACAGTAAATTACAAGTTTCTATGTTACACTAAGTTACAGATCATACATGATCATATATCATTTTCCCAAAATTTCACTATATTTGAGGTCCTCTACATGTATGATTTCACTAAGTTACAAATATCGTGATCACATGATATCATTATCAGATTGCTATTTCTCAACCTCCTCTGTTGCAGTGTCAACTTTGCTGGGTGTTCTGGGAGGATAGAGCTCCCACAATGCAACTGTGGTATCCGCTGAACAAGATGCCATCAATTTGCAGTCATGTGAGAAAGCCACCGCATTACACTGGCAAAAAAAGAAGCACACAAATTAAATGTCAAACGGAATTCAGCCAAGTGTATGTAAAAGAAGTAATTAAGCTGATTATTGATCATGTGGCCCTTATTCTAATTCCAACTAATGTAAAAAAGAAAACTGAAAGTTAAATTCTTGAATACTGAGACCAACTTAGGAACGCTAGATGCAAAAAGAAAATGTGGAGTGCAAGAAAGAAGCTGCATACCGTAGCGCTGTGATACTTCAGAACTGCCAGGGCATTTCCTTTACTGTAGTTATACACTCGAATCCTAAAAAATGATGTAAAAATCCAAAAGATTATACAATTGCAACGGTTGCAAACCTAGATAAACAACTAGAAGCATGTTTGTCATGAAACATCGCCTAAATGTAAAACCGGCCCAGGGTGAACGTCAATCGTCATGGAGGTATGCCTCACATATAGAAATAGAATATCAAGGCACCCATACTGAGATGTTGGGCTACAAACTTGGAAGAGGCTGTGAGTGTGTGTAGCGGGCTGAAGAGTAGGAGTAGGGATAATAAAGATTGAATCACAGGGGTGAAGGAATCTCACGCAAGACTCCTTGCAGTGCTCTCCCTGGTCCATCTTTCTAACTCCTATTTTCTGCACATAATGCTGCCTATTTTCTGTTCTGCAACTCTTCTCTTGTCATGCACGGGATGAGACATCTCTTCTCTGGCTTGCACGACTGCTCTAGTTCTTAATTACTTTGCCCTTTCAGCATGGTACACAACTGTCACTGACTTCTTCTTATCTTCCCTTACTCCATACAAGGTAGAAGTCATGATCATGCCAATCACGAGACATGATGAAAAGAAGTTGTCTACATCATTTTAGTAGCACCAGAAATCAGGAGACATCCATTTGAGTAATTTACCTTCCAGTCCATTTAGGCACATTTAGCCTACCACTAAATAGTAGTATATCAGATCAGATGCAGTTCAGGACTCGGGCAATCTGATATATTAGCATCTTCTGAACGAGATATAAGCCAAGAATGGGAAAACACTCGGGCAATCTGATATATTAGCATCTCATGTACGAGATATAAGCCAAGAATGGGAAAACAAACAAACCTGTGATCCCAGCCAGCAGTTGCTGTAATCTTGTTGTCTGGACGAATCGCAATACCTGATATACCAGGTCGCTCAATTTCTATTTCATTCCTGAGAGAAAATGTGCCCTGTAATCAAGACAACTACATTTCAGTTAAGACTTTCAGATGCCTTGGTTCTCAGATGAAATTGTAAGCGCTCCAGCACGCATGTGATGAAATGGATGCAGAAATCACAGAAGGAGATGGCATGTTGAATTAATATGAGGTAGATCATACAGAGATGCTCGATTTTCCTTACAAGTGTAAACCAGTTAGCAACACACGTATCAGTTATCACACAGGCCTATTGCTCCATATATGGCTAGCATTTAAGTGTGAAAACTGTTACTGAACGCCCAACATAGCTGTAATTTTGGCTATGGAAGCACTTATCAACCTTTTGAACAAAAATATAATTGTATAATGCATAACACTGTACCATCATTTTTTTACATAGAATTGATGAATGTAATATATAGTTACATAACTTAAAAATATGTTTCTCCGTTTTTCCCTCACCTCAATTTTGTTCACATCCCAGATAACATTAGCAGCCAACCAAGTTTTTTTTCCGATCTGGTCATTCTGGAAACAAATATTTTGCTGTTGTCTCAATATCTCTACATATAGCACAGTAGCAGGCAGTTGGGACTTCATCCATAACTGATGTGTTACCCCCTGCTCCTTCCCACAGGAAGCACATCCCAAATCTTACATGTCTTCAACGTAATGATAAATTTTTATAAGCAACTTAATGGATGTATCGATTATGTTAGCATATACTTCGAGAGTAATACTAGAGCTGTATTGAAAGTGACATAACTTTCAATAAGCAGAGAAAACAGATTTCAAGGTGAACTCGGGTTTGTAGGTACTACAAGTATGATAAGGATATCTATATAGCAGTAAATAAAACAGAACAAAACTAATGTCACACCTTCTGATGATCGAGGCTGAACATGGTTATTTTACTATCAGCGCCTCCTGAGATCCCACCCGTGCATAACCCATCGATACCAATGGATAAAGCTGCACACCCGCACCTTATTAGATCATATGTCGTTTCATTCTATTGACAATATAGAAATAGCTACTCTTGAAAATGGTAAGTCAACAGAGTTAAAGCTGAGAGGTTGTAGCATGAGACCTGATTCCGAATGATGTTTCACTGAAGATAAAGGTGACCCAGGCTTTCGTACATCCCACCAAAGAGTGCTTCCATCTTCATAACTGGTGGCCGCAAAAGAGATATTTGTAAATAAAAGAAACAAGTCCACTTTCCAAACCTGAGCTATTGCAGAAGTTCACTTCTCAACCATGAAACATTTCCAAATTAAAAAAAAAACGGTTTCAGAGTTCAAGGTTGAAAGTGAGTTCACGGTTGAAAAGTGGCCTTTCTTAGTAAAAAAGGAATAACTGTTGACCTGAATATATTGGCATACACTAGTGAGAACATACTTGAAGGTAAGCAAATAAGTACTGTTCAACAAAAATGACTGAGAAAGCTTTCCATTCCGGATAAATTATCGAAGTAGTTTTAACCGACACCAGAAGCGTAGTGTGGGATTATAGATTAATGATTCTAATTGGGTTTGGTGCCCCGATTGCGCCTTAGGACTAGGACTGAGGTTCCCACTTTTGAAGATCAGTTTGTATTCAATTGTGATTATATAGTCAAGAATGAGATATTCTGAAGTTCATAATGTGACTGGCCAAAAACTCATTCCATACTACTACATACTTGAACCCTTGAAGCATACTCACTTCAGTTAATGGATTTGCTATGCAAGAGAAAGCTGTTTTTTTAGCAATGCAACGAAAATTGTTGTTTCACGTCACAAGTATATCAATTACACGTCATGCATTCATACTTATAATATTTACTTGTGAACTAATCAACTGAATACGCGTCAGCAATACCATTGTGCATACCCCACGAATACTCACAACAAATGTTATGGTTAATATTGTGAAGCAGGAAAGAATCTGTATACTGCATATAGTGCGGTAACAGTGTAATTCCAATATATAGTGGAAAGATGATTCGCGCAAAATATAGCCAGGTTAAAGCACTTGAATACTGTTTGCATTTCATGTCATCATTGCTATCCAGATAACACATGAGACATGTTTAGCTTATGATATTTTTATTACCTGTGATTACTACATGGGACTTCGAGCCAAGATTGCACACAAACGAAGTCAGAACAGAGGCCACAGGATAAAAGAGAGCATGGGTCCTGGACACTAATAAAAGGACCAGATTCATATTTAAGCCATTTGCCACAATTGAGCTAAGGAAGAGCTCAATAATAGTTTTACTGAAAAGAGTTCAACAGTTTTTCTTCGGATACCGCTAGGCTGTCGCAGACATAAAATACCTTTGCAATATTAGTTACAAAAATATTGAGCTTGCAAAAAAAAAGTTGATCTAGGTATTAACCTTGATAAAATATTTACATAGCCTCCAGATACACATGGGATGAAAGCTTGCACGGCCATGCACAGACCTACGATCAACAGAATTACTGTCTTTAAGGAGTGCGTAAGAACAGAAATATTGATGATAATCAAACGGAAATGAACAATTTAGACGGAGTTTTGTGACTATTGTGAAGATGCAGACTATTATACTAATTCAATAGTTGTAAACAAAGAATTTGATTGCATGCATTATATCTTGTAATAGCAAGAACATCTAACATCACACACAATACAAATGAACAATATGCCAGTCTCATGTCATGCAAGAAGGATTGATCCTAAATCTAACAAAATGGATCATGTAGATAGCGCTATTGGACCTAGGCCCAGCCAAACAATTCCCAAACCGAACATTCTGGATTTCTAGTAGAGAAGAAAATGACAACGGCAAAAATGTTGGAGGGTACACAGATATTTAAGAGTCTAAATATTTCAAGGTTCCATTAAGCGAGATATAAAGTTACCACCGGATTTAGACACTTGGTATTTTGTCGACCACAAAAAAAACTATAGCTAGAGTGGTGAAGAGTGAAGACAAACCTCTTTGCTTAGTAGGGTGAACTGCCATATTATCACTGCATCTTTGGGGCAAGCACATTATCTTCCTTCTACTGTTAATGTCCCAAAGTTCAATCTGTAGGTTTTGTTTTGAAGTTAGAACACAAAAGCAAAACAAACTAAGTAACAACAGAAACACACAATTTCAGCCAGGTTTGCTTGATCACGTTATACTAAAATCTAAATCAACGGTTTAATATGATATATATTGATCATCAAGTTAGTGAAAAGAGATGCATAGTTTGGAACTAACCTCAGAAGATTCTTGACCAGCGATTGTCAATATGTTTTGTCCATCCAAGGAACTGCCTAGCAAATACGTAATAAAGTCAGCAATGCCGAAAGAGCTTCCTTTTCTCAACTAAGAGTTATCGGATGCCATTTTTCTATACAGTACGGTTCTTTGTTTTAAATTATGTCATATCTGAATGTCAATAAACTGTTATATAAGACCATTGTTTTAGAGTAGGGTCTTTCCTCTAAATGAAAGAACAAACATGATAGGTAGTTGTGCATTTGTCTTAAGGCAGACACTTCCATAGTAAGTCAATAAATAATAAGTTCATATAGTACGATTAACAGGCTAGTGCTGCCTTTAAAATTCATGAGGTTCTAAAATGGCCACACATTACCTTGTTCATATTCTTGGGTTCCCTCCACAGGATTTTCATCATGTGATCCTGTATTTTCATCAGTAAGTACTCTCTCTGGCTCAGTGTCACTATTAGAGCCACACAAGCCAGCTTGTATGTCATGTGAAGAACAGGGAACCTTAACCAGTGACAACTTGCAGAAATGGTATGTACTTGTACTGATTGTAAATATGGGCCTCCTGTAGGAACCCAAATGAAGGGTTTATAAATTCAATAGGAATTCACAGACGCACATGGCTACAAAGCCTGCTAATATGTATTCTTCCGGACTTGCACATGAGCTATTGACAAGTCTTATCCCCCAAAATGGTTCACAAGAAAACTGCAGAGTTGTGCACACATCCAGACCGATCATAGAGTGAAGACATAGAGGAAACAAAGTACTGGTTGCACGAAGCACCTGGTTAGTTAAGATTTTCTTTGAAATGATACCAATACATTTAAATATTTAATGGATGGCTACAAGCGTACAACATAATATCTGTCTAAAACAGAACATGATAAAAGCACCATAAAGGGTGTGCCTTCCCTATAAGCTTGACAGATACTGCCAGACAACATGAATTGCGTAATTCTGATGAAACGGTATGGTACTCAGAACAATATCCAGATTTTGCTCATTGATAACTAATATTGTGGGTGTTGCACTTAGTTTGACGATAAGATCAATAGTACCATTTATAATATGACCAATATGGTAGTTACAGAAACTTTTAACATATTAGACAAGGACACCAAGTATGATACTGTCCCTAAATTAACTAAGCAGCTGTAGTTTTTGGTGGCCGACGGGTTATGGGCCTAATCCAGAATGATAATTTGATAGTTATACTGCATTCAGGGATAGGAGCTATCTTGTAATAGTGTAAGGACTTCTTTTCAGTTCTTCATGGGATGAGCAACTTGTAATATTTGAAATATCCTTTGTGAATATGTGCATTTTCCTTGCATTTATGTTAGCAGGAACTAATCATGTTCCAGCTTGTGTTTAAGGCCAACAGGTCTCAACTTTCTTTTATAAAAAAGAAATATGCCAACCCTTGGCATCTTGCGACTCCACGTGCACTGAGTCATACCGTGAGAGCCCAGCTTCTTCAATAACCCAGCCTTTGCACAAACCATCCCTGCCCTGGCTGTCAAAATAATATACATAAGTACTGATCAGAATTCAACCATAATAATCACAGCCTAAAGAAACATGTCTCTTCTGTCTGCATTCTGCGATGCGATTAAAAATAGTGTAGAAATTAAAAGGCTCTTAGATGGTTCAGGTCTATACAGATTTTCCTAGTATATATAAGTTTAATCCTAATAACAGTACAGCGCACCTTCTACAAAGCCATGCTCAGCAACTGTGACTCAATCCTGACATGTTGCACTGATTCAGCAACAGTGTTCCAAAGATATCTAAGACAGGCTTATACTGATCCTAGATATGGAAATTTCTTTCTTCTCTATCAACAAGGTGCCACGGCATCCTAGATCGAACTAAATTTGAGGTACCAAATAACAGGCACTTTTCACCTCCACGACTCACCTGACGATCATGTTCCCAAGTCCGACGCCAGAAGCGATGGAAAACACCCCAGCCGCTCCGCCATGAGCCCTACAAAAACACACGCCATCAACACCCAACCTTCCAAAAAAGGAATCATACTCTGCTGCAGCCTCCCATACGCAGAAGCTTACCAGATGGATGAGACAGTGCGGTGGCTCGCCGTGTCCCAGACCCTGAGCTCCCCGTCAGCCGCGCTGGGCGAGCCAAATCAGAGACCAAGCATCAGAGCGCAACACAATCGCATTCAAAAGGGTTGTCGCAAGCAGCTGTTGTGGGGTTTAGGGGGAGTACCCGGAGAAGAGGAGCGGCAGAGTAGGGTGGAAGCATGTGTCGTTGACGGCGGCGCGGTGGCCCCGGAGCACCGCCACGGGGTCCGGCGAGGGGCGGCGGCGTGGTTCCATGCCCTCCGACGCGGCGCTTGCTAGAAGGGGAGGACGGGGCGGAGAGAGAGAAGCCGGCGAGGGTCCGGTGGCGGCGGGGAGCGGACGGCAGGTGGCCGGCCGGTCGAGTGAGAGGGGAGAAGAGAGAATGTGGGCCAGGCCCAAAGTTACAGACATGTCATGTTTGGGCCTCTTATTCCTCCGTCACTCTAATCTAGGCCTTTGACCTAATTGGAGCTCCTATTTCCCGACCTGGTCGAGAGCTATTCCCTCCCGCACATGGGTAAACTGTAGAGCCTTTAGCTGCTTGATTATATTTATACGTGCAGTCACAAAAAGAGCACTGCTATACGTATGACACTTTTGTGTCCGATACTCGTACGACACCAAAATCAATCCATTGGTCCTTCTGCTGCCGGCCCATCTCACGGCCCAGAGGTAGCATCGTACGCACGTCGGACATATTTCGTCGTACGCAGAGCAATTCCAGTCACTAAAAAGAATGATTGGGAAGTATTGATGTTTCTTGTATTACTTAGTGACAGAGGACATGTTGAAGGAACATGCTTGAAAAAATGTGATTACATGGTCTACTAAGATGGCTATGGTAAATCAGAGAAAATATGAGCAGCCACTCATAGAAGAAGACTCGATTTTCTTTTTTAGATAATTCAATTAATAGCATTTCTTTCATGTTCTATTTGTTCCATCACAAATAACAACCAATTGTTGCAGCATAAATAGTTAATAGCCGATGCATTTTATAAGCAACTAAGTAGTACGTACCACATACTCGTGTGATCTTTTTATTTTATGATACTTGATGATCATCTGGTTACTGTTGGTTGCACGTTCCCCTCACAAAAAAATCAAGCATAAAACCTAAGCACCACGCAAGCTCTTGTGTCTCTTGGTGGCTCCAGCTTTACCTCTCTTCTAGCTGTCTTTTTTTTTTCCGTTGTTCTCTCTTCCCTTATATCCCCTGTAAATTTCTCCATCCGTCGTAAGAACATGGCCCGCCAGGCTACTTTTTCGATGAATGCAACAAATAGTGGATAATTTTATTCCCCCTACCAATCTCCAAAAATAAATAAATTATATTCTAAGGTACATAAAAGATAAACAAAAGATTATCACCATGATGTAAACATGAGTTTTGAGAAGTTTTGAATAGAAATATTATCTTGGGAGTCAAAATGATATTTTGTAAGAATGGTTTCGTTCGGAATTAAATCGGTTCTTGTAAGCTATTAAAAAATCAAGGAGTGATAGTCTGTGCCAATGCAAGTTTTTTTTAAAAGACAATGTGACTATGCGAGTGATAGTACTAGTATCTTCAAGGTCAACGAGTTCCTTGACTTGATATTCCAGTCGGCCCACAGCCTGCCTGCCCGTGATGGTGAAACCAAACGCAGGAGACGAGAGCCACGACATCGATCCGCACCTCCTCGTTCCACACCGTCCAGAGCCAACCAGCGCCGAGCGCACGGATCGTGTGCTTCCTCCACGCAAAGCCGCAGCCGTCAGATCCCGAGAACCTTTTCCCAAACGTCAAAAAACAAGAAGAAACCTCCTCGGTCCACGTCTCCGCTGTCCCCACCCACCCACCACCTATAAATTCCCGCCCCACAGTCGTCACACATCTCAAATCGTCGCCTTCCAATTCGAGTTCCGCCGCCGAAGCCAGAGCCAGTTGGACCGGAGCGCGATGGCCCGTACCAAGCAGACCGCCCGCAAGTCCACCGGCGGCAAGGCGCCCCGGAAGCAGCTCGCCACCAAGGTTCGTCCCTCTCTCCCCCAACCCCGATCTGTCCTCCTCCTCTCTCCCCCAACCCCGATCGGTCCTCCTCCTCTCTCCAACCGCAACCGGGGCCTCATGGTTTCTTCTCCTGCAGGCTGCGAGGAAGTCGGCCCCGACCACCGGCGGCGTGAAGAAGCCCCACCGCTACAGGCCCGGGACCGTGGCGCTCCGCGAGATCCGCAAGTACCAGAAGAGCACGGAGCTGCTCATCCGCAAGCTCCCCTTCCAGCGCCTCGTCCGCGAGATCGCCCAGGACTTCAAGACCGACCTCCGCTTCCAGAGCCACGCCGTGCTCGCGCTCCAGGAGGCCGCCGAGGCCTACCTCGTCGGCCTATTCGAGGACACCAACCTCTGCGCCATCCACGCCAAGCGCGTCACCATCATGCCCAAGGACATCCAGCTCGCACGACGCATCCGGGGAGAGCGCGCTTAAGTTAAGCCGCCTCTGCCCGCATCCATGGATCCCCTGCTGGATGTAGATGATCGTGTTAGTAGGTCGTCTTAGGAAAGTTTTTAATTTCGTTGTAAAAAAATCTGGTTGGTTTCCATTGTTACCAAGACTTAATTACCATATATGCTATAAGACTTAATCTCGGCTGGTCCTGTTCGACCGACGCGGTGGTTGGGCAATTTAGGTGATCTGCACGCTCGTGATGGTGATCGTGTTCAAAGATGGGAACTGATTTGGAGATGGAACCATATCTGTCTTCCGTCAGCTAACTTGGGTCAATCACATTGCTTGTATTCCGGTGAGCTGAATTGATCCTGCTGAATTACGAGCGACGAGCAGCCCGTCCACCGGGACAACAAGAACCACACATGGCGAGCATACGAGGAAGAAAGAATCAGATGCGTTGCACACTCCGGTTCATGGCCATAGAGATAGCATTTGTCGCCATGTTCAATTCCCCGGGTTGCAAACACATCATTCGTTACAATCCGTCTTCTCAGCCAGAGACAAACAAAGAATTTGCATTTCGGTTGAACCTTTTTTTTTCGAAACTTGTCGTAGTTGACCGCCGAGACCGAACCCGAGAACTACGCAAGGTAAGCAGATTTAGTGTTAGTAGTCCCTGGTTGCCTGATGCCTCCAGCCTCCAGCCTCCAGGTGATCGCATCGTCTTCATTTGACAGGTAGATGCTTTGAATTTTGACCCAAAGGGTCGTGAACTCACGGAGTTGCCCCTCAGATGTGATTCCTGTCATCCATTTATCATTAGCAATTGCGCCTTCCACTGTCACCTCTTAACCTTATAAGTTTATATAAGTGTAGCGCCATCTTTGCCGGAGCAGCATCATCAAGCCACCTAGAGGTCCAAAACTTTCCAGTATTAGCCCTTCCAATTGTAACCAATTGTAATGTTAGTGTGAAGTGAGCCTATCTCAATTGGTTTGGTTCCTTATGGTGGAACCTGCCCACTCAGTTTCAAGTTCTAAACTTGACATGGGTCACATTTTTCTGAATTTTTCAGGATTTAACTGACGCTATGCTTTCAGTGATAGGTGACGTGTCCGTTAACAGCGAGACGCCTATAGTGACTTCGTCAACCTCAAGATATGCCGGACCGGTCTCGCTATGCTTTCAGTGATAGCTGACGTGTCCGTAAACAGCGAGACGCTCATGGTGACTTCGTCAACCTCAAGATATGCCGGACCGGTCTCTCGGAGGTGGTCATAGGGATAGGGTTTACGTGCTTGCGGTCATAGGTGTCCACTTACCAAGCTTGAAAACATTGAGCATGTAGACTGGGATTGCCGAAAGGACAGAGTTCACTAACTGTAACCTTGCCGCAGAGTTCATCAACCATCTAGGCAGTTTGTGAATTATTTTCTCACCACACACACTGCCCAATGTGGTATCCCACTAATAGCGCTTTAAAAAAAAGAAAGGAACGGGAGGAAGGGAGCGTGAAGGTGATGGCCACGCGGGCAGAAACACAAGCACAGATGCCATGCGCACCGCACACCTTCGCTCGCTGCAGAAGCAACGAGATGAACCACACGCGGCGTCCGCCATGATCGCGCGTGTACGTCCGCGATTTCGCGCGCATCCCCTGACCTGATCGCTATCCGCCCGCGCCGGCGCACGCCCAATGGGAGCGCTCCACCGCCGGTATAAAGCGCGGGCCTCAAACCCGCACCTCGCCACCACATCACGGCTAGCTTTCAGTTCCGCTTGGAAGCAGAGGTGCTCTGTTTCGTTTGATGATGGCGACCGTGCTGCTAGAGGAGCCTGCTGCCGTGCCGGAGGTTGGTGCCGGCGACTGCGAGGAGGAAGCGGTGGTGATGGAGGCCAAGGAGGAGGGCGAGGAGAAGGCCAAGGAGGCTGGTGAGGGTGCGGCGAAGAAGCCGGAGGGGGTCGGGGAGCAGAGGAAGGAGAAGAAGCCGAGGAGCAGGAAAGCCCGGTCGGAGCAGGGGCCGCACCACCCGCCCTACTTCGAGGTGAGCCGCCGACCGACCTGCTCCGATTCGGTTCCCGAGCCGAGCTCTGAAATGAATGACTTGGTTTCATGGTTTCCTGCATGCATGCCAGATGATCAAGGAGGCGATCATGGCAGCGGGCGACGGCAAGGCAGCGGAGGCGAGCACGTACGCGATCGCGAAGCGCGTGGGGGAGCGGCACGGGGAGGCGCTCCCGGGCAACTACCGCAAGGTGCTGGCCGTGCAGCTCCGGAACTTGGCCGCCAAGGGGAGGCTCGTCAGGGTCAAGGCCTCCTTCAGGCTCGCCCCCGCCGAGGAGAAGGCGGCCAAGAAGAGGCGCGGGACCGCGACCAAGAAGAAGACCGCGCCCAAGGAGGGCAAGAAGGCGGCACCGGCGCGCGCGAAGAGGGCCAAGAAGGTGGCGCCGCCGGCCAAGACGAAGACGAAGCAGGCCAGGTCGATCCGTTCCGGCGTGGCCAGGAAGGCCAACAAGGCCAGCGCCTGAGTCCGCCCCCTGCGATGACCAGCTCTACTGCGGATCCAGTCTGTAGACTGTAGTTTTAGGATGGTCGATTGAGAGCGCGCTTTGTTCTGTTCTTGGCTTCGGTTTGTAAGTACGGACTACCACCAGTTTGTGTTCCTGGCAATAAAATGGCGCTCTCGTTTTTGTTTCCACAGGAAGAACTAAGAAGAGTGCACTGTTACTTACTCTCTGATGTAGTTTCAAATGCAAGATTTTTACCTAGTTTCAAAAAGGAAATTGAGTAATTAGAGGTGAAAACCAGACTACAGACAATAGTCAAGACTCATTGTTGCACGTACAATACACAAATATCAACAATATTGTTTCAAAGAAAACCTACCATCACGTATATATGTAGTCAATATGTAGGCATCATTGGCTGCTCCCATCTAAATAGCTACGACACAAGTGAACCATCAGATCAAAGTTGATCGCAGTAAGTACATTCTATCTGATGTTGTATTCTCTACTTCTGAATGTTGAAGTCGTACTAATTATGATACTCAATCTCGGGCCTGAGCCCCTCTGCATGGCGGCGCATGGTATAGTCTGCCCGCAGCTCCTCCGCCGTTCTTCCTGTGCAAATGGTGAAAACACATTGTTGAATAAATACTTCCTCCATCCCATATTAGATGCCTTTTGTTTTGTCTCAAAGTGGATATATCTAGACGACTTGTAAAACATCTAGATACATCCATTTTAGATAAATGAAAGTCATCTAATTTGGTACAGAGGGAGTAACTGTTATTTAACGTGTGCACACTATGGATTGTGTTTACACAATTGTTAAAATTGTGTTTTCATCGCTTTGTGTTGTAGAATTATTTGTTTGGTGCTGAAATGTCCATAGAATTGTGGTACTCACCATCTGTTTGGGAGGTAACCAACTAATCACCTGCTCAGAATGCCTCAAGAGGGCAAAAAAAAATGCTACCAAACACAAACACAACAGTATGGGCTATGCATGTATGGGGTGAGATAGCCATGTCATACTGGCCACCGAATACAACCTAGATCCACGAAAATTGTGTCTCGCCAACCATTGTGCCATTCAAAAAGTCAATTTAATACCTTGAACTCGGTAGACTGAACCCGAAGTCTCACACCTATACTATCAAATATTGGTCTAAATTGAACCTTGCACCTGGTGCACCGGAGAAAAACATTTCAAACGGGAATATCCATTGTCTCGCTGACTAGACGAATCCAAATGTCACAGGCACCTCCCATCCCTCCACTCCCCCTTACCCCCTCATCAAATAAGCAAGGATCATATGGGCGTTGACCTGGTCAGAGGTAACATATGCTGGACGAGACCTAGTTGCCGCTACCATCTTTCACGATGGCGACGACGGAGGAAGCGTACCTTTTCGCTTGAGTGTTGGCACAACTAGGGATGAGAACGGTACATAATCTTTTTGACTTTTCCGCGGAAAAACGGAAACGGAATTTTACGGAAGCCAAAAAAATTTAAAATGGATTTTTTTATGCGGAAACGGATACGGAACAACCTATTTCGGCGGAACAACTGCGAAAATCCAACAGGCATGAAAAAATCTATTGAGAATATTCAGGCACAACCTAAGAGCTGAATACACTTAAAAAAAGTGCTGAATAAAAATGATCTGAAATTACCATGTTTAAAACCTATGTATTAGCATACTATCTCTCTCAATCTACCCTCTTGGCTCTTGCCCCTCTGCACCGTGGGGCCCACAACCTCCGCTCCCCATCCATGTCCCCAATCTTCATCAGAAATTGGAGACAGAAGAAAGGGGGACTTGTCTGGATTTGGAGGGAGAAGAGAAGGAGAGAGCGGCGGTGACCCTCCGTCAGTGCACTCCCGCTCGCCGGTGGCGGTGGCGGTGGCTGGTGCTGGTCGTCCCCGTCTCACCCCCGCCTCCTGCGAGGAGAGGAATCCGCTGATACTGTGTGGTAAGTGGTAACCTCTCTCTCTCTCTCTCTCTCTCTCTCTCTCGGTTGCTCGTTTTCCCCCAACGGAGAAGGGCTGCATTGGGCAGCTGTGGCGGATTAGCGGATTCACTCTTCCATCCAACCCGCGAATACCGCGACCTCTGGGGGGACGGTGGTGCTCCGGTGAGTGATCTAGGGTTTAGCGATTCCGATTGAGCTCGCTTCCTCCGTCGCTGCGGCATCTGGTCGATCGACCGGGAGCTGGCAGGAGGTGACCGTGCCGCGCGGCCATTATTTTTAGTTTGCTTTTGCCTGCTCGTGTGTGCGTCAAGTGGAAATGTGGAATGGATCGCTGCTGGCAATAGTGCCCAATGTTTCAAAGGATGATAGCTGTCTTGGTAACTATAGCATTTCAATTGATGCGTTCGACCATACAGCTGTGAAAAGCTAGAGATATGTACTGTAGTTCAGTAGCAGTATGCTGAATTATTCAATTGCCCAACGCTTTCGATCGACTTGATGCTTCTCGTACCCATTGCGGATACATGCGTTGCGTAGCTACTTTGCTCTCCAATTTTACTGATGCAGTTTTATTATGATATCCATGTCAGTTCCAAAGGATTACGAGTTGCTGAGCCGAGCGTCCAGGGTACGGACACTCATGGACTAGCCGTGCAACTAGTCGAGGTTTTTGGTTTCAACACAAGTATCGACTCTTAATTCTTGGTCAGTTCCCTTTTACCTTTCCACTTCTTTTAATCTCCCCGCTATCTCTCTGGAGCTCTTACGTGGCAATAACACTATCTAGCTAGGTTACTCTCAGGCACATAATTCCTTTGTCATTATTTGCAGTAGTGTTGACTCGCTTTCTTCCTATTTTGCAGGTGATCTCATAGCTGCCCTACTTCACCTGGCTGCAGGCAGATATAATAATGGACAACCTTGGACATAGAGAAAATGGAAGGCAGAGGGCAGACCAATATAAAGGACTTCATACCCAGGTTTGTGTTTGTCATGAATATTTCTTGGGCAGGATGTTAGATTTAGATTTGTTTCTTTGACACATGAAAGATATATACTGTGTGAGTAATTGACGCAGAACATGGATTTGGTTTATCTTCTGCCGGTGAGCATTGTGCTCTTGCGAACCTTCATTAAGGGCATGATCAGATCATATGTTGTAGAAGAGTGCCTAAAGTGTAGACATGCTTAAGAAAAGTCTGAGGCAATAGTACCCAGCTCCATGAGGAAGCT
Source organism: Poa annua (assembly GCA_026929855.1). NCBI lineage: Eukaryota > Viridiplantae > Streptophyta > Magnoliopsida > Poales > Poaceae > Poa > Poa annua. The sequence goes on from CM049430.1 coordinate 5,508,813, forward strand.
AAAGTCTCAATTACAACAAATAAGCAAAGATAATTCTGGTTAGATATAGCTTGTCCAGCAACTTCATTATCGAATTAGTATAGGTTACTTGTACAACTCAAAAAGTTCGAAATTGTACTACAAGGGTAGTCACATGTAGCAAAGTATGCAAGTCATTGCTTTTCACTCTGTGTTCTTGGTAATCAGGTAATTTGTCTAGCATCCCTATAGTTTGTCCAAATTGAGAAATGATCAAACTGTATAGCACAACTTTTACTTGTTCATGGTGATAGCTGTTAACACATATTGCATGCCGCTTTATTCTTTTCTGCTCTTTGTTTCCTTCTCCTTCATATTAGCAATCAAATGATGGAATTGAAATTACCATGCCCAACAATAAAGAGAAAGACCTAAAATCATCTTGGAAATGCACGACAGTGGACTTTACATGTACTGCATACATATATCACAAACAGCATGTTATATTTTATCGAGAGATAGTATTCACAAAGACATGCACTCTGAAGTCTGAACTAATGTTGACCATATTATACGTGTTCTATGTTTCAGTGGATGATGCCCCAAAGGCAAATAAGGGATCACCACAGTATGAACCTCCTAGCACTTATGACTGAGAGGGACAATGCCATTATGGAAAGAGATCATGCTCTTGCTGAGAAGAAAGCTGCCTTGGCTGAGAGAGACATGGCGTTTGTCCAGCGGGACTCTGCAATGGCTGAACGGAATGCTGCAATCGTCGAACGAGATAACGCTCTTGCTGCACTTGAACTAGCCCGTACCAATGGATTTAATGTGAATAACGGGATTGGATTCAACCCAGGATCTCTCAGTGGTACAAAGAACTTCCAACACCACGACCAGCATTCCCATGCTCAATCATCGCCACTGCAACTGGCAGATTCTCCATATGATCATGCTAGGGAAATGCACATATCAGAAGCATATCCTATCTCAACTGCCATGGGGAGTGCGGGAAAGGCAAAGAAGCCCAAGAAAAATAGTTCCCAAGCATCTCCATTGAAGAGGCCATCAGGTGTGCTCCGGAAAACCAAGAAAGCCACTGGTGATTGGAGAGATGTCGGAATGTCTGGTGTAGGGGAGGATCCAGCCCGCGCTTCTGTGATGAAGAACGAGTGGAAGGACCAAGACCTTGGTCTGAACCAGGTCGCATTTGACGAGTCATCCATGCCTGCACCTGCCTGCTCGTGCACGGGAACCTTACGTCAATGCTACAAGTGGGGCAATGGTGGGTGGCAGTCGTCCTGCTGCACCATGAGCATGTCCATGCACCCGCTCCCGGTGATGCCCAACAGGCGCCACGCTCGCATGGGAGGAAGGAAGATGAGCGGCAGTGCCTTCACGAAGCTTCTCAGCCGGCTAGCGGCTGAAGGTCATGATCTCTCCTCATCAGTGGACCTCAAGGACCACTGGGCCAAGCATGGGACGAACCGCTATATCACCATCCGGTAACCCTGGCGACGAGTGCACGATTCAAGATGTAAAGGGGTGGAGATCAGGCAAAAGTTGTGTTCTCTTGCATCCCCTAAAGTCTCCTTACTGGGAGGTGGGGATGTGATTGGTATCTGGTGGGTGTAGGTAGAATTTTGTGTAGGTCCTCTACCCTTTCCGAACCCTGACCTGAGGCTTTGTTGCTGGACAGTGGAAATGTAATCGTAGCAACCCAGGTAATTCATGGTCGGATTGTTGTATAGTTTGACTAATAGATTAAATTAGTGGTACTAAAATGACTAGACTTTTAGCCTTGTGTTCAGAGGGTTCCTGGGCTACTGCCAATGTTCTATCAAGAGCCTTTGCACACACAAAAAAAGAAAGTTCATACATGAGAATGCCTTTTCTGGTCTGTTTGTTCTTTGACCAAGGGCCACATGATCATATGCGCCAGTTTTTTTTAGAAAGCTTAGCATGTTGATTGTGACGTGAGGATTCTCCCGATGAGAGATCTTCCTACCTGCAATATGAACGTGAAGTTGTGGCATCAGCCGTTGCAATCCTTGAAGAAATAGGTTCCTGCAAAAGATGCTAAAGAACTACAAACGCTCCTGGTAGAAGAACCTTGCAGGCTGGCTGGAATCCAGTAATCGGTATGATGATTTTTATCAGAATGCTTTGCTAAGGGAAATCACATTTGGATGCCGCAACCCACATATAAATGCTAAAATTTGAAAGCCACAACAGAGACGATAAACACGCCCAGTTCAGGACTTCAGGTAGATGAGCAAAGGATTCAGCAAACTCTGCAGCGTGCCATGACGTTCTTGCAACAACATTCTCCGGGTCTGGTAGATGAACAATCACAGATTCACAGGCCAGCTAATAAGCATTTAAGCAAACAACATTCGCAGTATACTAAGTAGCATGTTCTCGCAGACAAAATTCAGGTGATATTACAGAAGCAGGTGGGTAAAATTCCAGTTCCTTAGATTTGCCAAGCTAAGAAGAGAAGAGGCCTCCCCTTCTATCCGGCGAGGGGGTTTGCGTGGACGGTGACGCGGTTGAGCCTGATCTCGGCGAGCGGGCGGTCGCCTGGCCCGTTGGGCGTCTTCTCCATGAGGTCGAGCACCTCGAAGCCATGGATGACCTTGGCGAAGACGGTGTAGTGGCCGTTGAGGTGGGGCTGCTTGGCGTAGGTGATGAAGAACTGGCTGGCGTTGGTGTTGGCCCCGGAGTTGGCCATGGACATGACCCCCCTGGCGCCGTGCTTGAGCGCCTCGCGGAACTCGTCGGCGAACTTGCCGCCCCAGATGGAGGCGCCGCCCTTGCCGGTGCCCGTGGGGTCGCCGCCCTGGACCATGAACCCCTTGATGTTGCGGTGGAAGATGGTGCCGTCGTAGTAGCCGCTCGCGCACAGAGCCAGGAAGTTCTCCGCCGTCCGGGGCACCTGGTCGCAGAACACCTCGCACTTGATGTCCCCCAGGTTCGTGTGCAGCGTCACCGACTAGGAAAACAAATCTTGGGTCAGTACAAGACGAGGGAGGAGGATGGGGATCTGGGGGCGTGCTTACCATGGTGGCGCGGCGGAGTGGGAGGGGACGGCGGCGGCGGAGCGGAGCGGAGGAGATGTGTCCGTCGGCGACGGGAAGCGGAGACGAGTCTGGAACTCTGGATGGAAGTGGAGACGAAAGGCGGTCTGCAAGTTTGGGTCGGTGGGTTGGGTTTGGGCTGGGCGGCCCAAGTTTTATTTTTCTTTTCTTTTTTGCCAAACATAAGAATGAAAATTAAGTTGTACTTCAGTTTCAGTCCATAGCCAAAAAGCAGTGTCCATAAATTTCACCACCATTGTAAATAAGACTTGGCAGACACTGAGCTTTTTGCTGGTAAACGCCACAGAATCTGTAATTGACATGTAAGCAGAAACAAAACTGAAAATTTATGGACAAATATCTGTTCCACAAACGAGAATGATTATTATTCTTTGTTCCCCTAGCTTTGACTGCTTGTTGACTTGCTTAAATGGCAACAAATGAGAACACAAATAAATACTTCTGAAGACAACATAATGCAGCGGGTCAAAAACTCTGTCACAAACTTTATACTTTACAATGGACCTCCATTCCTGAACACTACCTTATGTAACTAAAAGAACAAAATTGTCAAAAGGAAACAGAAGAGTGAATGGGTGAATGAACACGAGATTTGACTCAGACTATCATGAAACGGCAATTTACCGCCTGATGCGCCTACACGAGAGGCAGATGAGAATAAACAAATAATAAGCTTCCAAAGAGCTGCTGCGCTTGGATTCATCAGCAACAGAGAAGACAAACCATATGAACATGTTTACAGATCCCCACTCTCTGTACCACAAATCAAAGACATGCGACTGCTTCCACCAACTTTCAGTTCCAAACTTCATCCCATGATAAATGGAAGACATAATTCCTCTGGAGGAAACAGGTCCAGCACGGCAGTTTTCCTGTATGATCTGCATTTTCTGTGAGCCACACCTGGCAGAGCAGTTATTTCTTGACACCCTACAGGCCCGAAAGAGTTTTTCGAGGTTTCAACGGTTTAATTTGTGTCCATCTGTGACCCTCCTGAGCCTTTCCACCACCACAGGAACATCATGCTCGCTCAACGTTGTGAAACAACACCTAAACCATCCAGGCTCAATGCAATGGCAAGATGAACCTGGGGTTACATTGACCTTTGCCTCTTCCAACAGTCTATCCCAAAGCTTGCGTTCTCCCTTCTCGCTGTAAGATCGGATGAATTTGCTCATGTCTGCCCAGCAGTAGAATCCTCCACTGCTCTTGAAGCACTCAATGCCCACTTGTTTCAAAGCATCAACGAGCAAGTGGTACGCCTTCTGCAACCTCTCTCTATTAGTTTTCAAGTAATTTGAAATAAACTTTTGGTCTGAAAGCATGGCAACAAGTAGGCGTTGTGTCGGAGTTGACACAGATGAGAATCTAGCAAGTTTAGCAGCTGCTGACAAGATGCTCTCATTATACGAATATATAACTCCAACTCGAAACCCCGCAAGAGATAGGTCTTTCGAGAGTCCATAGATGATGTGAACCCTGCCTCTATCGAAGTCTTCTAGCTCGTCCACAATCTCAGCCACACTCACAAATTCACCAGTTCCAAATGTTGAACCAGCAAATACTTCATCGGAAATAAAGTGTATGTTCTTCTCTGTAGCAAAATCTAGAAGATCGCGCAGTGTTTGCTTGGGCACAAAACTTCCAGTTGGGTTGGAAGGGTTAGATATGAGAACCCCACGAACCCTTACTCCTCGTTTCTTTGCCTGATTGTAGGCTATTTCTAGAGCTGTAATACTGATGTTAAAATTGTCGGTGCTACGGCAAGGAACAGGTATCAACTCAATACCAGTTCTCCATTTTATGTCCCTATCCCACCTGCAGAAATAAAGTCAGGACTTCACTTTGGAGACCAAATCATGGGTACAAATGCACTCAGAGCGGGAAAGACAGACATACCCAGGGTAGTATGGTGATGGAACAAGAAATGCATTTCCTGGATCGGCAACACAGAAGCTAAGTATTTCCATTGCAGGAGTAGCGCCAGATGTTATCACCATTTGAGATGGATCAAAAGATACTGCCTCTTGCATAACTTGCCTCATAAACCCAGCAAGAGCCTGAAAGTGAGATACAATAGTTTATATAGGGACATTACCCCGTAGAAAACACAATGAATGTAAGTCACTGAATCTAGTTTGATTATTTGGGCACTGAAAGATAGGGCGAAGTAAAATTATAAGCAAAATACAGTACAGATCTTGCAGTGTTTGCAGTAGCATGCTGCGCTGGTTCAAATCTGATGACTGCACTACAGCAATTACTTGAGGACAAATTACACAGTCCATGGTTAAAGCAATACATATATTCATTTTCAAGTCTAATCATAGATCATTCTTCTCACTAGAACTACCAGCATGACATCACTCTTTTGCATAAGCTGCTATCATTCCGTCAGTAATCTTGAAACAGGAGGCAGCAAATGGAGTGCCATGAAATTCAAAACGACTTGATTAAGGTTCCTAGAATGATTTGAATAGGTGAAGTCTAGAAAAAGGCTATAAGAAAAACACAAATATAAGCAGAAAGAAAAAAATAGCCCCACTTACAAAATAGAAGCTAATGTTTTAGCATGCATACAACATCAAACTGCAAGGTCTGATTTATCTAGCAGTATTTTCTTAATAGTCATTCAAACTCACACAGATTGACAGCAGCTAAAAGGCACAGGAGCATGGAACTGAAACTCCAACATTTGTTGTTCAGGAACAAGCTTATTAAAATGAGAATGTATTTCCAGGTGAAGTCAATATTTGACAGATGGGACGATTGCAGCCATAAAAAGAGCATTGACAAGACACAAGCAAACATACTTGAGATGCTGACTCTTTGGCAGATATCTGTTAAGAGATAACATGTATATGGTCACAAAGTTTTGGAAAGACAAAAGGGAAACAAGTTACACAGTAGCTTGCCAAAATCGTACTCCACTTGAAGCGTAACCACAAAAAACCCAGTGGAATTGCTGCTCATCTTTGTAGGTTCAGTAATTAACTGGACCCTGTTCTTCGGCTGAGCTGATCCAAAACTGTGGCTAACCGCCTAGGACCACGCCTACCAAATCAAAACAGTACTAGGGCAAATGCCATACATAGCATGCCGATAGGGGAAAAAAGAAGACAAATAAATTTATGAATGTGGCACAAATAATTTACTCCATCCATGGGCACAGCAAGTTGAATGAAACCAGTTCATGAGAATGAAACCAGGGTGAGTTGTGTATTTATCGCTGGAGTCCGAATAAATAAGCGTGATTCCGGGTGAACTTTAGCATTGCGAGAGTCGACAGAATTGGTTGTTGTTTTATGGATGGGAGTGGGATTGGGAAAGAAGGAATGAGAACAGCATGATGGTTGATTCCGTTGGCTTACTTACCATCTTCAAGGCAAGTATCCCGTCGTAGGGGTGGTACGTGGCAAGCCCCCTGATGGTGAGTCCCCTTTCCTCGTCGTCTCCGCCGGGCGCCAGCGCCTGCCCCGCGTGCTCCTCCATCCACTCGCCCACCAAATCCAGCGACAACTGCACCGCGGAAAACGTGAATCCATGGACCCGGTTCGGGAGGAGGAGGAAGGAGAATGCAAGAGGGTCGGTTAGTTGGGTGCTCACGTGGTTCTCGGCGAGGCCGAGCTGGATGACGCCGGAGGGGTTGGAGGCCGGGTGGTAGGGGTCGTCGGCGCAGCGGCGTAGGCCGGCGTAGTAGAGGGAGTCGTCGTCCCCGGCCCGCGCAACGGCGCCGCGGGCGGAGAGCGCCGGCAGCGCGCGCGGGGAGAGGAGGATGCCGCGCGAGAGGGTGCGGTGGATCGTCGAGACGGCGGAGGAGGAGGCGTTGGAGGAGGAAGAGGCGGCGGTGGGGGATCCTGGCGTGGGGTCGGGCGGCGGGCGGTTGCGCTTGATGTAGAGCTGGAGGAAGTAGAAGAGGGCGCAGGGGATGAGGGAGCCGAGGACTAGGCCTCCCCGGCCCTGCACCACCCCCTGCAGCGGCACGACGATGCGCATCCCGCCGTCCGGCCTCCGCGGCCGGGCGGGCTCGCGCTCTGATCTGGGTTTCCTGTCGTCGCGGTCGCTCTTCCTCATGGAAGGCGCCTGGTGGCGGTGGCGGGCATAGGCTCCGTGTGGTGGGGGTGTGGGATTAGGTTGGGTTGGCGCGCGAGGGATTCTTCTGGGGTTTGGGGGTGGGTGGGTGGCCGAGGAGAAGGGAGGGAGGGGACGCCGGGTTTGGCGTGTTGCCGGTTGACGGCGGCGGCGGCGGTAATTCCGCTAGGCACGGCGGAGGGTCAGATGCGGGGCAAAGTTTCCTGCCATTTTACGGCGGAGACTCGCTCAGATGGGATTGTCCATGTGTGTGTTTTTTTACAATTCCCTGTGTACATTTTGAACGCGGCGCGCTAGTAGTAGTAATATTTTCCAAATTCAGCTACCAACCACAACCGGATCCTTTTTTGAGAGTTCCGATCAAGGTGTATATCGATGATTATTTTCTAAAACTCTTAAAGCAAATTGTATTTCAAAGTTTTGATGTTTCCTACTTGGATTGTGTTGGCCTCTGCTACGGACGAAACCCCAATGCACCCACGACTGTTGCGCGGGGAAAACGACGGAGCGCCCAGGACGGACGTTTCCGAGCTCCGAGAGCCATACCGGGCTCGTTTTAAAATGGACGGACGGTGAACAAAGGCTTCCTTGGAGCATCACTAGCATTCCTCTCAAACTAGTCAAATTCTCAAATTAACTATTTTTTTGAGAAAGGAGGTTGAAAGTTGGCGCGGAACAGAGCCTTCAAACCCGTAAAACCTCAAAAAGAAAATTGAAGTCCCAAGCCTCATTTTCCATCCCAACCTGCACAAACACAGATTGAGAGGCAAAACTGAAGGGCTCTTCATTTTCGGTCAACGCATGGGGCGGGAGGGAAAAATCCCCAACTGCCTCCTCTCGTGCTGCCTTCCCCGACCGCCGCCGCCCACGCCAACCGCGATTCTGGCCGCCCTCCAACTCCCCTCGGCGTGAGCTCGCCGCAGCCGCGCCACACTCCCTGCCGTCGGATTCGCCGCTCCCCGCCCCGCGCTGCAGCGCGCCGAGCCGTGCGACCGCCATCGACGCCCTCCGCGATTCCAGCCACCCTCTGCCTCCCCTCGGCGCGCAAGCTCGCCCAACTGCGCCGCGCTCCCCGCCGCCTCCCACCCCACGCAACAATCGGCTTGAGCTTTCTCCTCGCCCAGCCGCCGCGTCACGCCCCCTGGCCTCCTCTCCACCTCCTCGACCCCTCTAGCTGCCACGCCCCGCCCCCCTGCCGCCTACTGCCTCCCGCACAACCTCCTCCTCCAACACCTCCGCGCCGCCGACGAGCCCGCCCGCGACGAGCTCGCCCTGGCCAACAACCCTGTCCGCGACGAGCTCGCCCGCGACGAGCTCGACATCCTGTTTTGAGGGTTTGAAGGCCGGGGCGCAGTTACGTGCCCTCAAACCAATTCTATTTTGAGGATTGGTTTGAGGGTATTGATATGCACCGACAATTTTGGATAAACTAAAATCCTCAAAATAGTTACGCCGTCCGGCCAATAAGGGGGAAATGGATATTTTCAAGTCCGCGCCGTCCAATGGCTTTTAGGTTCCTAACATGTAAGGGTATCCGTCCACAGCCACGCCTCCAAACGCACGCCCTAAATTTGTCATAGTTATTTTTTTAAGAATAAAATAACGTACATTTCTTGATAACAAATCCAACGAAATTAAAGGAAAATTAACAAGCGAGAGAAGGAGTCCTAACTTGTCGTCGTCCATCACAACGACGAGAGAAGGAGGCCTATGCCAACGCCGGCGCGACCCTACATCGTCTAGCCAAACCACAAAACGTCGTGCAAAAGATGAATATCCCGGCATCAACATCATCAAGTTTCAAACTTGCATGGCTTAATCATCTGCAGCGAGAAGTGTCATCTGCTATTATATTACCGGTCGCGGCCTTAAGGAATCTGAATATTCTCGGCTGAGCCTTCTGGTTTCACAGCCGGCACATGGTGGTTTTTGATCTAGCCTCGATGACTTTGATCAAGAACATGCATCCCCTCGGCGGAGGGAAGCCTCGATGGTCGCCTGACGCGCTCTTCGGCTTCATCAAGCACCCCCTTCTCCGATACCAGTGACGAACGATGCAGGAGCAGTTTCATGTGCCACTCTGGCGAACAGACATGTTTCCAAGACTCCGGTGGTATGCCCTGTATGTCATGTGGAAGCAGAGGACTTACGGCACATGTTGTTTGGCTGCGGACGAGCTCGTGACGTCTGGAAGTGCCTCGACCTTCTGGACGCCGTTGAAGCAGCCTGGGAGACAGACCGCGCGGGAGGGACTAGCATTGAACAAAGTTGGTGACAGCCGAAGAAAAAGAGAAAGGGCAAGTAAATAATCTAAACATGCGGGTAAAGTGCTGGTGGTATGGGAATGTTGGGAAGCTCGTCATTCTTGCCGTCAGAGGAGGCACGCTCGTCGTTCGACGAGAGCCACTCCGATGGTGGCCCCCGCACGCCAGCAGGGAGGAAGAAGTTGTTGCGGCGGGTCTCGTACTCCACGTCCACCACGGCATGCCATTACGGCGTCGAGATGGAGTGCTTGGGGTCGCGCCTGATATGTTGATGTAGTGGATTCACTCCTGCCCTGCCCGGTGAGTCGTGGCGCCACGGACACATTAAAAACGTTGGTCGGCCAGCACTCCGGTAGGTTAGGTTAACGCCGTCTAGCACCGGGAGAACAGTAGGCTGAATCTCATGAAGTCAGCAAGACTGCAAGAAATGCACGCAGGTCGGCAGGTGTGTCTCTAGCCCTAGCGGCGAGAGAAAGCGGACGGTGGAGATCCTCTCCGGGCCCAAACCGGCAGCTGCAGGACAGCGGCGGCAGTATGCGTTCGTCCTGTGCCGGTCTGAGGCTGCTGTCGCCGGCCAGAGAGAAATCTCATCTTGGAGCGTAGCTCGCCGGCTTGGCCCAGAAGGACTCCTCCGTCGTCTCGTCTGTGTGGTGGGCATATGCGCATGCCCATGCCAGGATGGCGCGCACGGTACGACCGGTCATCGCGACGTCGACCTGTGGCTTCGGCTCTTGTCTCCGTTATCCTCCCACCTGGATGTGCACGCTTGTGGTACGTCCTCTACCTCCAGCTCCATGCTCCAGCTTCTCTACTTCGTCTCTTTGAAAGGAGGAGTGAAGAAGAACAAAAAGAAACCGGCCGGCGGCCGCATCTCAGGACCAGTTCTCGCTTTTCCTTCACGGGTAAAGCCGCCGTGCTCTGCTGGTGTTAAGGAGTAGATTACTAGTCTCCAGTCCATTAGAAAGAGAAAGGAGTTCCTCGACGAAGGGAAAAGCACACGTAGGGGAGAAACAACATGGAGAAGAGGCATACCACACCACGGAGAAGAGGAAGCCACGGAAATTCTTAGAAAAAGGGTTTCCTTCACAAAGCTCTATTTTACTCCACTGAGCTTTCGACAATTTCGTTCGTTTTCAGTTCTCATCATTCCTCCCCGCGTGACAAGTGACGGCTTCCTGATGGTGCGCAGAGTGCTAGACGTGCATTTATTTTAAAATTCGGTTTTTTAAAATAAAATATCTTGAGAACCGTTTATTCAACCGTTTTCACTTTATAACTCCTCGCGTCGAGATCTTCAAAAATAAATCCATTGTTGATAGGTTTCGACGAACTTTTTTTTGTACTTCGAATTGTACATAGTTCATTTAACCCTATATATATAGTTGTACATTCAACTGAACATGTTTGTAGTTGTACGTAAAACTTGATGTGTAGTTACATTCCTGGAACCCTAAGCGCACCCGGAAGCCACCGTCCGCTGCACAACCTAATTGGTGGGCCGTAACGAAATCTAACGTAACAGAATGCTGGCGGGCCGTTAGAAGAACAGAAGCCCAGAATTATATTTGCTGCAGGCGGCTGGCCCTAATGGTCCGGCCCATTAAATGGGACTTTCTTTTTCCCTCTTTTATATTTTTACTTTATCTAATTTTTGTCATTCTATTTTCCCCTTATTTTCTATTATCCCTGCGTTGCCAAGGCCCCTCTTTCTTTCATGTCAACATAATGCACGAGAATATCTATTTGTTTCAAAAATGGCACCTACACGAAACTAATGACGCATATGGCCTTTTGTTGAGATATTTTCAAATCTGACCTCTTGAAGTCGGCGCCAAAGAGGATGGAGCCGAACTTGTTTAGGTCGACAATGTCCAAAAAGTGATGGAGCCGACTTGTACATGCTCGTCGCCAACCTTAGGGCCATATTTATAAATAGTTTTGTTGAGCGGTCATCAGGGCCAGATTCAACCTCGCTCTGGTTTCCATGGTGGGAGTCGGAGGAGGATGCAAGTTTGGGCTTCCCCAATAAGCATGTTCACCGGAGGATCTTCGTGGGCCTTGCTCTGATCCTGTTCCCGGCCGGCCGTAGAGGCGAGGGGGAAGGGGATCTCGGGGTGCTGCTCTTCGTTGTCTGCCGGTGTCGTCTGCCTTGTTGTGCTGCTCGCTCGGTGGTCTTGTTTGCGACCGACATCATTGCCATCAAGGGCCGTCTCCACGCCCTGTGTGGCGTGTTCTCTACCTCCAGGAGGGAGGCCTTCGTCAAGCTCGGAGCTGGAGTTCCCCAGCCTTCTCCGGCCAAGTGGTTCGTCCCCGGCAGGAGCAGGATGGCCGGCGTCTGGAGCTCATCCATGGTGGAGAGGTCAAAGGACTTGATCACGTTTTTTCGCTTTCTTTAGGATCCTCCTTGCTTATTGCAGGGCTAGGTTGAATTTTATCTGTTGTAAGGGCCTCTTTGTAACTTGTAACCACCACGTTGAAATATATGGCAACACGGGTCTTCCTAGACCTCACCCCTTGTACAAAAAAAAAGTATCTTGATAAATGTGATGTGATAGTAACTAATTAAGTTATCACAAACACCTCTCTTTTTGTTAACTACATACCAAATAAGCAAATGTTATCTTGAAATGTGTGATGTTACTATCTAAGTTACTCCTAGTGTGAGCAACCAAATAGCATCTCTAACAGAGCCCGCCCTCAGACATCCGGAAAACCGTAAAACTCCGGCAGCTTTACGGGGTTTGGCTTTTTTTGGGCCATAGAAGAGCCAGTAAAACGTCGCCGACCCGTAAATGGGATAAGGGCGCCCGTAGCTGCGAGCCACCGAACGATATTTATGCCGAGCTCGGCACATTTCCGAGACTGAAAGCCTTATTCTCCACCGCCACCGACGAGAAATCCGCCGCGCCCCCCCCGTCTTCTCCGACAAAGAATCCACCGCCGCATAGCGAGATCCGTTGCGCCCCTCGTCTTCTCCGACGATGAATCCACCGCCGCAGAGCGAGATCCGGCGCCGATGATGGCCCCCAAGCGAGAGTACGCGTCGTCGCTGCCGAGTCGCGACCGTTTCGAGGGAGACTACTCTGATGAGAGGCGCGCGCAAGCGGTGAAGAGCGCGGAAGCGCGCCGCGCGCTTCTACATCTACTGCGACATGCCGATCCCGCCATCATACTTCCGACGTGAGGTCGTGGTGCTCGACCGGCTCCGCGTCGAGCCGCCGCCGCACGCGTATCGCCGGTGAGGGCAGCTCAAGCAGCGGCGCGAGCTCCTCCACCGCGTTGGTCGCTCTTCCCACCGCATTCGGGTCCTCTGTGGCGACAGAGGACTTCGTCGACGACGAGACACTTGAGACCATCACTGCTTAAGTGTTGCTTTGGTCGGTGCGTGAGGCGGAGGAGCAGAAGGCGCAGCTCGCCCGCCATGAGGTGATTGAGCAAATCCTCCTCCACCAGGGGCTCGAGACAGACCGCCTCGCAGCGGAGTAGAAGGCCAGGCGTGGGATGGAATCAAAGTCTGCTAGCAAGCATGCAATCGATTCCGCATAGAGCGCCTGCTTTGGGCGTCGCCCGCCCCATTCGTCCACAGGACGACCGCGCACAGGAGAGCCCATGCACTGATGCACTCATGATAGGGAGTCGTCGTCCACCACCCCACCACGCCATGGCCGACCGACGGAGGAGCGATTTCGTCCAGGGAACTCCCCTGCGATGGCTAGGGTGTGCGCACACGGTGGGCGGCGCGTTTCTGACGGGCAAGGAGATCATGGCAAGGGTAGAGTGGCTCCGTGCGTGCGTGGGGAACCTTCCGGAGTTTTGATGCATGGCCGTATATGTAGCGAAAATTCAACTACGCAACTATATGCGAACCCACCAACTATCTACACCGTCAAAAGTTGTTGGAGATCCGTGCCTAGATGTTGACTCAATCAACTCTACGTCGCTTAGTGATCCATGTTAATACAATAAAGTTCAGGAAAATATTGGTAATGCATTAAATTTGAAATTTCCTTGTATGAATCCAGTAAAATAAATCTTGTTTCTATAATTTCAGAAAAATATTGGTAATGCATAAAATCTAAAAATGAAATCATTTCCAGAAATATGCTTATTCATGAGTTTGTGTTAATACAAAAAAAATAGGATATTTTTTCAGGAAAATATTGGTAATGCAAAATTTGTATATCCAAAAAAATGTGTTTATTCATGAGTTTTGTTGATACAAAACAAATGGTATTTTTTGGTTATGCATAAATTTGTTAATACAATATATTCAACAATTTTTTTGGTATATTCAACAAATGGCATAAAAATATCTGAAAATATGTTAATGCATTATTCAATAATATATTGTAAATATATATAGTTTTCGACCAAGGGTATTTCGGGTATATTTACATTATACTAGTTGGGATTAGTGTGAAAAAACACTTGTCTTAAGTTAAGTGCTAAGCCACGGTCAAAGATGCTTCTAACCAACACGAATCGTAAAGCAGAATGCATGGTGTAGATGGATGGTGGATGCGCATATAGTTGCGAAATCTCTACGTCCGTATATGTAGCAAACGTTGTACATGCGTTAATTGCAGTACTTCCCATTATCCCATATGTCAAGATACAACGAGGCTTGATCGACTGCATCCCGTAGAACTCTTCTACACTTTGTCATCCACGACACCGACACAAAGTTTTTCTCTCTCCCTAGCTAGGCTCGTTTGACACCTATCATTTCATGCTAAAATCATTAAATTAAGTTTATAATTCCACACCCAACATGTTATGATATATACCGTAGCGGACCCAAGAATATATCAAAGGCTAGGCTTAAAATGCTATTTTTTGCTCTAATTTTGATGAACATTAAACATGTTGGCCGGCCTGCCGGGACGCTCGATCCACAATTGGTTATATCAATTTATATCTCTAACCTTATCTTTTCACTTTGTAAATGAAATGATGGGTGTAAAAAGTAAGGAACACATCATTTAATACGTGGTATAGCACATATCCGAATATGCGGAGATGTGCGTTGCACCAGAATGATTGGAAACGCGAGATGCCGCGCGACGATCGTTGGATTGTCATCGATCCACTTGTCCGTCCGTAGTTATGCGCCCGACAAGAGCAGCAGCGGGTGAGCGTAAAGTATCACCAACTAATTGCTCAGATCATCAATATGGATTGGATTGGGGCACGCCATGCACGATCGAGGGCATGCAGTAACGCGATCGATCGATCATAACCTTAGACACTGACAGACTGACTGATTAGGCTACATCAGGCTATAGGCATCTTATTACTGTACCTGGTTTCATTTTATGAACGGAGCTGGAAACACGGTGTTACGTAGGTTTAACATTTTACTTCTTTTTTTGTTAGATAGGACTGATGGAAAGGGCCGATGCAATGTATTTACATCTCACCAGGGTATCGAGTCAAATCATACGGATCAAGAATGTTAATTAGTCACCCAATTAATTATTGCATGCAAGAATTGTTAGGAATATAAACCACATATGTTGGACGATAGAAATAAAAAGATGAGCACATTGAAAGTGAAAGTTGCATGCATTGGTGGAGAGATAAAAAAGAGAGGAAAAAACACTAATTGCTTACAAGAATTGAGTTTTTTTAGATGGGGCTTAGCTTGCCAAACTATCGCTAGGAAGCCCGAAAGGAGGGAGTAGTGTAGAATAGGTAAACAGATCGCCAATCTTTGGGATGTATATATTAGAAATTCAATTGTCCGGCTTGGCTTTTGGAGCATGATGCTACTTCGAAAGCTAGGTATTGGATCCTGTGCCAAACATTCGAGTGAATTGTTGAAAAGGGAGATGTGTTAATTAACAAAGTGACTCATAGTTTAACTACTTAAGCTTTATAGGTGGTGCAGTGCGTTTCTCGGACATCAGAGCTTGTTAGCTCTGATTTCTGTGTTACGGAATGTACAATCAAAATTAGGACACTGTTGAGTTGGATGAAAGAGAAATGGGAAAGAAGTTTGCCCTCCTTAGCTCAAAGATGAATTCTTAGAAAGATAGATGACATTTTTCTGCATTGTATTTGCACGGGGTGTCTTTTCTTAACCACGTGCTTTCTAGTATAGTTTTAGTCATTGCATAATTATTAAATCATACTGCATTTCTTGTTGGAGACACCTCTAATAGATAAGCTATTGTAAAACATGCTAGTTTTAAGATTGTATTATTAACTACTTCTTCCGTTTCAAATTATAAGATATTTTATATATTTCAATATGAACTATGTTTGGACCGAAATGAGTGAATGAACACACTAAAAAGTGTATAGATACGTGTGATTTAGAAAAAAAAAACTAAACCATGATATATTTTAAAACGAATGGAGTAGTTTAGCTTCTAGCTTGTTTGACGTGTTCTTAAGTGTTCACATTTCTAGTTTACCATGCCGTCCATGCATGTGCGCGTGTAGGGGAAATTTTGCACCACTTGACAGCTGAGTCTCAATTTATCACTAGATCCGTAATAATTCCCAGGCCCTACCGCACCCAACCAAAACATTATGTTTTGGATCTTAAGGCACACCAAACTTTAGCTAACAACACTATATATACGAGCACCAGCCACCAGCTCTAGTAAGCAAGAGAGGTTACAGAGTAAATCGACCTAGATTGGGAGATACATCGATCGATGAGTATGGGTGGTATTAAGCAGCTCATGGCCGTTGTTGTTGCGGCGACGCTGATGGCCACGTCGGCGGAGGGGTACATTTCGAAGAAGACGGCGGCGGCCATCCGCCGGGCGAACCGCGAGGGCCCGTTCATCGGGCTCGTCGTGCCCAACGCCTACGAGATGGTTCCCGTGCTCAACTCGTCCAGCTTCGTGGCAAGCAAGACCATCCCTAACCTGGACATCCAAGGTACAGTCTACTGGCATTTCATGTGCACTGGAAATGAACAATCTTCTCATTAAGTAAAGTGTGCCTTTACCCCTCACGTTCGTACGTACTAAAATTAATATCTCTATAAAAAAAGTGCATGCATGCATGACCCGATCGAAGAACCATTCGACTGACTGAGAGTCGTCTGAGAGGCTTGGATCACTAACAGTGAAGAATTCATGTGTTTTGCTCGATCAGGGCGAAGGTTTCGCTTCGGAACCATTGAAGGCCAAAACGTTGTCATGGTCATGACAGGGCTTAGCATGGTACGTACGTAGGAGAGCATGTTATGTACAAATGCAACATATATATGCTCCTGCTGAAAAAATGCATTTGCTAACTTAATTAGCGCTTGCATGCTGCAGCTTAACGCGGGTCTGACCACCCAGCTGCTGCTGAGCTTGTTCCTGGTGAAAGGCATCGTTCACTGGGGCATCGCCGGCAACGCGAACGAGGAGCTGCAGATCGGCGACGTGACCATCCCCGAGTACTGGGCCCATCTCTCGCTGTGGAACTGGCAGCGTCACGGCGACGGGAAGGAGAACGAGCTGTCGCTGGAGGCCGCGGGCGACTACACGCGGGAGTTCGGCTTCCTCAACTTCTCCGACTACACCGTCGGGGTGGAGAAGCAGACGATCAGCAACCCGGAGCTGTTGGGCAACGAGCTCAACAGCATTTGGTTCCAGCCGGAGGAGATCTTCCCGTCGCGGGGCGTCCCGGAGGAGCGGCAGCACGCGTTCTGGGTGCGCGCGGGGCGGCGGTACTACGCGCTGGCGGCGAAGCTGGAGGGGATGGAGCTCCCGGCGTGCGTGGACGCGACGACGTGCCTGCCCCGCGCGCCGCGGGTGACGCGGGTGCCCAGGGGCTGCAGCGCCAACGTCTTCCTGGACAACGCCCGGTACCGCCAGTTCCTGCGGAAGCACTTCGGCTGCACCCCCGTGGAGATGGAGAGCGCCGCCGTCGCGCTCGTCGCGCACCAGCAGGGGGTGCCGTTCCTCACCATACGCTCGCTCTCGGACCTCGCCGGCGGAGGCTCCGCGCTCGGGAACGAGGCCAGCACGTTCCTCAGCATCGCCGCGCAGAACGCTGTGGACGTCATGTTCAAGTTCGTGGAGCTGCTCGCGGTTGCGGACCTGCAGGACGAGGAGGCCAGCGCCAGCGCGGCGGCCATGTGATGAGAGCCGCGGATCCATCCATGCAAGTGCGAGTGCGACGACGAAACGCGCACACGTTGCCATTTTAATTATCGTCTTCTTCGTTTATCTGTTTTTTGTGTGCGCGGTAGATCTTCGCCGCTTTGGTACGTGTTCAACTTGCTCTAGCTGTATACGGCTTGCAGGAAATAAATCAAATAAATAACTGGCCGTCATGCCGTGGTTAAACCACACACGTTGTTCTGCCTTGTATACTTGTATATTGATCTATCACAGACATAGAAGACTAAGTTGTTCTGGCCGCACAACGGCAAAGTCACGCACCACATATATTTATTTATTTTTGAAACGAAGGCAAAAGTTTTGCCTTATATTTATTAAAAAGAAGGTGTCCGGTTTATTAGTGGAAGAAACCAGTTAAAAATCATACAACAAACATCAACACCAAGTACCGACATAAACACAAAGACCAACACCTATGGTAACAACCAGAAACAACCCGACCGCTCATAAACTCGCCCCACATAAACCAACCACGAATCGACTACCTGAATATCTCAAAAGGTCACAACAATTAAGAAGAAACTATCACAGACACCTTGCCAATGGCGCCACTCTTCATGCCTATGCTTCTAAGAGCCTTCTTCACCTTCTTGATCTTGCCAGTATGAGCCTCCTCCTCTGCTAGGAGGCAAACAATCGCCTTGCCAGACCTAGGACTAGCAGCCTCCAAGGAAGCGAGCAAACCACCAAGTTTTCTCACGAAAACCGCCTCATCAATACGTGCCAACATACCATCACAATCAAAAAAGGGTGACCAGATGGATTTCAACGCTTCAGAATTTGGTGCCAAAGCACCCACCTCATCAACCTCAACCTCCATAGACGCCACCTGGCCAACAACCATGGGTGAGGGAGCAACACCTGCACATGTCGTCGAGGCCATCGTCAAATCCTCCACCGAGCTGAACTCCGTCGGAGACATAATAGATGAATCCTCACATGACTCCTGAAGCACTGGAGCCAAGATCTCGCCTATGTCCTCGCCATCAGGGGCGGACGTGGCAACAAGCTGCGGCGACGAGCAAGGACAACCACGAGGAGAGAAACAACCAAAGTGAAGTGCTTCCTCAACCACAGACGACTGCATAGTGGAGTCAATTGGAACCGAAGCCTGCACAAGGGCGAGTCCTAGGCCACCAGAGGTGCATGTCTCCAACGGCTGCAAAGAATCACTATCGCGTGCCAACAACAGTTTCAGAGTTGCAATCTCTTCACGAAGCGGACGAGACGCCTCTTCAACACGGTCAACTACCAACTTACGAAGTTCCATACGTAACAAGGCAAAGTGCGACTGAAAAACAGAGTAATCAAACTCCTCGCAACACCTAGGAGGGGGCCTTGGCTCCACCGGAGCACCTCACAGGCAGGGAGCACGGGTGTCCGGTGAACGAGCCCGAGCATCCGGAGAGCGAGAGCGATCAGCGGGAGAGCGTGCACGGCAGAAACGCTCCCGATGACCAGGACGACGACATCGGATGCATCTGAAGGGCCCTCGACATGTGCTGACCAGGTGACCACGCTCAAGGCACCGAAAACGTCTCTCTCGAGCCCAACGCTTAAAGGCGAGACCACGGTCGATACCTTCATCACAGAGCGGAGACGATGACGCGCGGACGGGGCGGCCGCCCCGACCAACTTGCACCCAACCTTCCTCGTCAACCAGAGGGGCATCCACAGAGAGGTCACCACATAGCTCCACAGGAACCTCTAAACGACCCCCAACAGCCAGGACAGCCGCTGCCAGCGCAGTGGAGGTGGTCGACGAGGCTGGCGCAACCAGCCCGGGCAGGTCCATCTCCACTGTACAGGCTTCGATGTCCACATCAACAGCAACAATGAACTTAGTGGCCGGCGGTGCTTGGGTGGCCGTCTCCTCTTCGTTTTCCTTGCGGTTGTCCTCCCTGCCGTCAGCAGCAGAGGGCCAAGCAGGCAGCGGCTCGGTGAATGGGGCCGACAGAGACAGTGCGACGGAGCAGCCCAGCTTCGGAGGCACGGACGGGAGCTTCCAGTCCTGAACAGAGTGAGCGGAGAACGGGGACGACGCCGGGAGGCGAGGTCGTCGGCGAGGCGGGCCATGGGGTTGGCGCCGGCACCACATATATAAGGAAACATATACAAGACCCTATATCTAGGGTGTGTATATCTATGTATATGTAGGTGCTGTAGAATGGACTTGAAGTACAAGAATGGACTCGACTGATTCTCTAGCACCTTCTCAGCCCTGAAATGTGATGTGCGGCATATATTGGGCTTTTCCCTGAGGGGACTAGGGTTGCCTGTGCGGGCTGTGTACTGGGCTGCATCTATTTATTTTTATTTTTGAGAATATGGGCTGCATCTATTTGTGTTGCACTTTTCTTTCTCGGGCTCGTGTGTTGCCCCCACGAATGTTAGGGCCTTTTTTCATCGTACGTTTTCCTTCCTTTGCGTGTTGTACTGTATTTGTTTCTTCAGGATGTATATGGCATTTAGAGTTGGTTCTTTTTCAATTTCTGTGGCATGTATTTTCATATAATTTTCGCAGCTCAGTTTTATATTTAAATTCGTAAATTTAATTATGACAAAAAATTCAGTTGGAAACACATCTACAACTAAAAAAATCTT
This sequence comes from Poa annua, assembly GCA_026929855.1. Classification (NCBI taxonomy): domain Eukaryota; kingdom Viridiplantae; phylum Streptophyta; class Magnoliopsida; order Poales; family Poaceae; genus Poa; species Poa annua. Next base: position 5,528,967 of record CM049430.1, read on the forward strand.
CATCACGGCCCTAATTGCAACTCAATAATCCACTCGTAACCAATTGTTTTTAATGTTTATAGTCCCATTTGCAAATGAAGATAACGCAGTGGGCTTTGCCGCCTTTGGCCCTTTGCTGTGCGGACATACATTGGAGTACTTGTATGTTGCAGTGCTTCGTACGTTCGACGGACTTGGGGCTAGGGCTAGGCGCTTCACATGTACTGATGCTGCCCATCGGCCGATCGGCGTATCCCCGCCATTAACACACCGGCACGCCGCAGCGAGAGCTTGCAGAGATTACGTCGCGCGTCGGCGCCGCTTGCTGTCGTCGTTGTCAGGCGTGATAGATCCATGGATCATACACTAGCCACTAGGCGCGTGTGAGTACGATCCCGGCCGGCGTGCGTACGTTTCGATCGATCGATGGGTGCAGTGCGTCCTTCCTGCCTCTCGCGGTGTGACACGTCCAATAAATACCGCGTATTGTGCTGCCTAGTACTGTACCGTACGTACGAGCTGCCTAGTACGAGCCTACAACGTAGCCGGAAGTAACAGTGTGGAGTGAAGTCCACAAACCACAATGGAAGATATTCATGTGCTTGGCCTCCTCCTACAGACCCATGTCCATAACTGTGGACTATGCAGGGCCGCCTCCATAAATTCGCCCCCCTATGAGAGGCTAAAACTTAAAAGTTTTTTTAAAAAATACATCATCAATAAAATGCTTCCATTTTATTACTGTACACATTTTCAATGTTATTTCATATAGTATATGAAATCATATCAACCATTAATCTACTAAATGGTATTAAAAACACAACTAATTGATCTCATTTTCTCAAGGATACCATTTTAAACTGCTATTGTCTCCAATCAATTAAGTCTTTGTTGGGTCATCGTAAGATTTCAACTACTCACTCCGTCCCAAAATAAGTGTCTTAAATTTGATAAAAAGTAGATGTATCTAGATAAAATTATGTCTAGATTCATCTTCTTTTTGAAAAACGTGAGACACTTATTTGTGAACGGAGGGAGTACTTGAATTTGGAAAATCTCCTTTTATGTTGCTGATGCAAGCGCTAACTGAAAATGGTTAACATAGTGTTAGGCATGTCGAGACAATCTACTACTCCCTCCATACCGGTTTATAGGATGCAATTCCAAAACCAGGTATTCCCAAAATATAGGATGCAATTTAGCAATTAATACCCACTTTAATTATGCATGTTGCTTCCCTCCACCAATCATCATTGTTTTATTTAAAACTTCAATTAATTAGGCTAATGCATGTGCTAGTCATTGGTCATTTGTACAATAAATATTGTATTTAAGAATAACCGATATGGAGGGAGTAGAAAGATCTGCAAACCTTGATTGGCCTTCCATGATGGCCTGAATTGGTTGGGATTGGAAGCGTGGTGAAACAAAGGAGTAACACACACTTCAGCACGTTGATTCATGTTGTCGCCGGCGGTCATGTGGCCTTCACGGCAAACAACACTAGCGCCTAGCGGGAAGGCTAGATGCAACCCGAGATTTTTTAATTAACAAAACATGGTAGGCTTTTCAAAGGAGTAACCATAATATTTATACGTTGGTTATGTCTCCTTCATATCGTAAAAAAAGAAGAGAATTCAGCCTTTGATTGATAAAAATGAGGCGGTATAGTAATATACGAAATTTGTGTCAATTAATTCAAAATGGATTGAACGATAATTGAGATATTTTAATGATACATGGTGACTATACGTCCTACCCGTACAAGTAGGTTGCTAATTTGACCGATGTAGTAATACGACATATTAATTAGTACAAAGTAATAGTACTAGTATATAATAAAAAAATACAAAAGTTATTATCACTATGATCCCCAATATTGCTTGATAGTATGTTTACTGATCAGGAAAGATGCAATATAATTTCAATTATGCATGCAATCTGGACATCAAGGAACAAATGGATGCATGGCCAGGATGTTTTCAAACCTGAGCAAGCTCTGAGAAGGGCGCGTGAAGATCTGGCAGTGGTTTCTATGCCGGCCATTCGGAACAAGGCAGTGGTAGGACAGTCTTGGCGTCCTCTTGAGGTAGGATGGATAAAAATTAATACCGATGGTGCCATAAGTGTGGACACACAAACTGGAGGAGCGGGCGGTGTTGCACGCTCTTTTTCTTCGTTTTTGGGTGCATGGAGTAAACCATTGACTGAAGTATTCGATCCGCTCATTTCAGAAATTCTGGCGATGCGGGAAGGTGTGATTTTTGCTCAGTTGCGGGATACTCACATGTGATCTTGGAAGTTGATTGTTTAGAGGTCGTTAACCTCTGGTGCTCGTGCAACTATGAACAATCGATAGTTGCGCCTATTCTGGCTGAAATAAGGGAAAGATCGTCAGGTTTTGCTTCGTTTTTAGTTACTCATGTTGGTAGAGAGTCTAATAGTGTGGCAGACCTTTGTGCTAAGTTAGCATATACGCTGGATGTGTCGGAAGTGTGGCTTGATAAGAGTCCCATCTTCCTAGTTGATAGTCTCTCGGCTGATTGTAATCGTACCATTATTCAGTAATAAAGATCCCTAAGTTGGTTGAATTTTTTTTTTGTCGTGACCGTATACATGTGTACTCGAAGCGGAGGTCGTATTTCCCAATGATAGACGGTATATAAGCTTCTTCTAGTCCAGTCCAGTACCCTAAAGTGGAGTAGTATTATTTTCCCGCTGTGTACCCCGCGGGGCCATGGCCGGCATGCGTGACCGCTGTGGGCGTGCGTCATCAGATGAGCAAGACACAGAAGGCGGCGACCCTGGGCAAACCCAGTGATGTGTACAGGTACAACCTGTGGAAGATTTGAACCCATGCGTGCTCGTCTGTTTGTGGATACCCGTGGGAAGATTTGAACACTACACACGCACAAGAAGAAGACGCGTATCTCGATGTGCACTGCAGTTGCCCACACTACGTAGACTTGGGATACGATACGAGGAGACGTCCGGCACCGGCACCGGCACCGGCACCAGCTGGAAGCCGACAAGCGGTGCTGCTGCTCGCATCGGATGCCTCCTCCCCCCGTTCGGCCGCGGGTTCCGAGGCGCCTGCTGCAAGTTACGCTTCTGCCCCCGCCCCCCCTTCGTGCACGCTGCTACGCTTCTCCAGTTGTCTGGAGCGCTGGAGCAACAAATTAATTTGGATGCTCTGGCTTTTGGCTGGTTTCTTCCTTGGCGGTGCAATGCAATGCAAACGAGGGGACGACGACTCCGGCCACACTGCCTTGCGCTCACCTGGGCCCCACGCTCCCTGATAAAGTTCCAAAACCATCTTTGCGGAATGGTCCCCGTGAGAACCGCCAAATAGTTTCTCACTGCGTTGGTTGGTATCCAGGAGGGGGAGGCGAACACGATGGGTGTTGTTTTTGTCTGCGTCAAGTGAAATGGGGAAAGGACAGGGGTGTGCGTGCGAATGACGCGCGGGCCGGCGGGGGTCAAATCAGGACTGCAGAGGCCCAGGTCAGGTCCTCCGTCCTCCCCGTCGGACGACCCCGCATTTCAAATTTCCTCAGCCCCCCGTCCCCCTCCTCCTCCTCTCCGGCCACCTTTACACACAACCAAGCCGCCCACCGCCGCCGCCGCCTCCGATCCGTTTCGGCGCGCCTCCGTGCCCCTGCCCGGCCCAGCCAGCGCCATGGACAGCGACGACGACGACGAGATGCGGGACGCCGCCGCCTCCTCCTCCGGCGACGAGGCGGCGGCCGTGATGGTCATGGAGGTCAGGTGGTTCGAGGTCGACCTCGACTACGAGTACGACGCGCCCCGCTGGTTCGACCTCGCCCGGGAGGAGGCGCCCGCCCAGGCCGCCGACGCGGAGATGTGGTTCGCCGCCGCACCCAGCTACCCGCCCTCACGTACGTTGTCTCACGCCTTCCCCATTCCCCAATCCTCTCCTCCCTTCCATGTTTGAGGGGATTAGGAAACCGGGCCATTTTAATAATCACTCTAATTACGACGGAGTTGCGTGTCCCCCGTCCGTCGCCATTTGCGGGAACCTCCTGCTGCCTGTTCTAGGGACAGAACGCACACGCATTTATTCCGAGCACTGGGGTAACCCTATAGATAATCGCAGTCATGTGTAGGCTATAGATATCATCCACATCTAGTCGAGGGGTGTTTCTCTGCAACATTTAACTACACTTAACTTAAGTAAGTTGCACCTACTGTTTCTCTGCTATGGTGCAAGCACCTGGGAACTGTAACCATTAAAACTATATAAAACTTGTCTAAGATGGCACAGATATTTTTGCTCTATGATATCCCTGTATCTGTGGATTGCCCAGATTTATGTGCCTCATGAACTACTTTAGTAAACTGTTGATTGTGTTAAAAGCTCTAAGTTGTGTGTTAATCTGCAGGATTTTATTTGGTTACCTCCATTGTACCCAAAATATAATAATTTCCGACAAAAAAGATCAGTAGTGCTTGGTAGGGAGACTTATTTGCAACAGTAGCTGGTAGCGAATTTACATATCTTCTACTGCAAACACTAGATGATGAAAAATGGGCAAAACATGTGCAATTGTTAAGTGATATTTGCCGATCTATGCGTAATATTATGTGCTTTGCTTTTAGCTATCTAAACACCAAAAGGCAAAATATTTTTACTTTTTGTTTGCTACTGCATTTCATTGCCTAGTCAATATCGCTAACATTTTCTCTTCTGTTTGAATAGCTTTGATTGCTATGATGTTGGCTGAAGATCTTGGGTTGCCAAACCTAAGAAGCATTGCAGATATTGGTGCTGTGCATTCCTCTAAATCGGTGCAAGGATGTTCCGGTGCAGCTGACCAAAGTGTATATCAGAAGCATGTACCAAATGAAGGTACTAGTCGGCTAAATGCTTGTATCTACTAATTTGCTCAATCATTCAGTGTCACCTACATATATTCTGCTTGTGAGGATGGAGTGTTTGCCATCTATTTTTTTTCACTCATAGTTATATGTATTGTTGTTAATAGTGAGCATTGCATATTGGAGTAAGTTGATCAATATATTGTTTATCGTTCTGTAATTTAGCCTGTGGTTCTTTCTTTTGCTCCATCTATTAATGAAAAGTTTGTGTCTTGTGTACTTTATGCAAAATAGGACGGATACCATGCTATGGAATATCAAAAAATGAAAGAAAACCTGCCGCTCGAAGTATTGTGAAGGGGAATTTTTCCAAGGGGTCCACACTAATGAAGCCTACAGCCAGTCAACTAGCCAGGCAAAACAGGCAACTTGAAGTGAAGAATGTTATGCCGTATGTAGCATGGTGCCTTGAGCTAATTCATTTTCTGATTTATCTTTCTGGGGCTGATTACAGAAGTTATTTCTATGGTTTATCCCTTATTGGCCATCTGCTGGCCATTTAGCTTCAGATTTATTCTGCCACACTTGGAGTTTATATCTCTGTGCTTCTCATTTTGTTTATTTACCTGTGTTCATGATTAACTAAACCATCCATGCTTGAAAGGTTGTCGTTAACACTGGCCATAACAGTTATGCCAGCATGTTGTCCAATCATTGCTGCAGTAACAAGTGGTCTTACTTCTTAGGCTCCGAGCTCTTTTCTTACTGTTCTCTTTTTTGCCATTTTTTCTTGACGATCAGCACCTTTCCTTTTCTTAACCTTTATACTAAATTGAATTAAAAAAATAAAGTAGACTAACAAGGTGTTCTTTCTTGTGAACACCCTTTGAACGTTTCAATTCCATTTGTTTTCAGGAGTACAAATTCAGTTGGAGTGAGAAGTGAGAGAAGTACCATGACCTCAAATGATTGCACTTACCAAGCTGGTAAAAGACAGAGATTAGAAAAAGGTCATCTCAACAAGGTATGTTACTACTTTGTTTTGGGGGCATGAATTTGCTACGTTTTATGTGGATTTTTTGGTTCATTTTTTAGTCCATTGAATACTCTGAGAGAAACCTCCTTCCTAGACTGCACAATCATATTTGTTCTGAACTAATTCGGAAAGATTATGCAACGCCCGTGGCAAGTGCAGGTTCTTCATAATCACTTAGCATGACTAGAGTAGCAGGCACACAAAATTTTTAGTGGTTTTCTCAACCAATTGGCAGTGTCATTTTTCTAGACCTGACTGCTTCAATTTGGCAACAACCTTTTCCCAGCAGTGCCATTTTGTCTGTATTTGAGAGCTTCAGTTTTGGCACAGGGAAAAGAGCCTTGGTAGATCGTGTGATTATTTGTGCCTGGTTAAGGTGCACGTGCAGTTTGTCTTCTCTATTGCACCTGCACATCGTATGGTAATATACTTGCATAGTGCTAGAATTTTCATGGAAATACTTAGCTTTCTTCCAACAGAAACAACATTTAAGTTTCCTGCTGAATCCAGGGTGCACTATTGTTTGATTTGTTACTAGGAAGTACCTACAATCCGAGGAAATTTTAACACAAAGTATTCTGAAAATTGAAAATTCCAAAAATAATCCATGACTTCGACTAAAAATTGAACGACACATATGTAATTGGTAAATGGCATCTCTGGTATTATTTCTTTTAAACTATGTAACAGGAAATCTAGTTAGACATTGTGCTTCTGATCTATATAGTTGAAGTGTTACTTTTTATTTGTAGATATTCCTGATAATAGGATGTGCTAATTTGCATTACTTTTGCTAAAAAAAATTCATTCTAAAAAAAACCCATGACATTTCTTTTACTGAAGCAGTTTGCTTTATGCTGTTGCAGGCTGTTCCTACAAGTCAACATGAGTTAATTCACAAGGCTCATGAAAAGGTAAAAGCACCCTCAAAGCATGCAATAATGCAATTGCGTTGAGGATAAAAAAAATGCTTCATGCTTGTAGTGCTCATTTATCCTGTAAATCCTGGATGATTTCTAGGTGCAATATGTTTCTATTGTGTTTTTGGTACTCCCTCAGATCCAAATATCTGTCATAACATGTACTGTGGATTTGTACGTGCCTAGTTCACTATCCACGACACTTGTGCATTGGAGGGAGTAGCATACTTTATTGTTCTTGTGAAAATATTATAATACATGGTGTGCAGCTAGTAGTAAGTATATCTCTCTGCTCACAGGACATAATATTACATGAGGTGCAAGTAGTCGTAGTCTACTGGTTATTGCACTCCCCCATATACTGTCCAGTAAAGATATTGCTGTTATATATGAAAACTGCACTATTTATTAATGGTATCTATGACACGGGCCTCATATTTTATTTGATGTCCCTTTATCATGGATGCTGCAGAATGCTTTGAACAGTATCTCTGATCATGCCATTGGTCCACCCAAATTGAAGATTACCGTGCCGAGAGGACCTGAGTTGGCAACCAAGTTAAGAGCAGAGAGGTCAAGGATTCTAAGAACAGTGTAAAGTCCTTTTTACTCGCTATTCTGTTTTGATGCTTGAACATAAGATACTTTTGCTAATAATATTTTTCACACATTTACCTGCATTTTTCTGCAATTTTAGGCCAACTAACTCAAAGCAGTTAAATAAACGGGATTTACAATCTGCTTCTACGGCACAAGCAGCGTCGACTAGAAAGTTGGGTTTTCAAAATATTGAACAGGTAGATTCACTCTGTCTAACAGTCTAAGTAGTAAGTAGTCATTAATCTCATTGGCACATGATTAAATCAGGGATAAATTTGTGAAGAATACCAGTCAGACACTTCCACAAAGAGTACCAAACCCTAGAAAATCCTGCAAGTGTTATGTACCGATACATTTCAGGGTTAAAAGGACCCTCATTTTCTTGAGAAAAGTCCGCTATCATGATTGAATTGGACGGATTTTTTCTTATATTGAACAAGAAAATCGGCAGCCTGTGAAATATATTCTGAGTGAAAAACTAGAGCTATACTTTCCAGTAGCACTGCTCTTGTGGGCTGGTAGTCCAACACTTCAGGGGTAATTTTGCTGATGTTTTCTTACCCCAAGAAAAAGAGAAATTGCAAGGATTTTAAGGGAATGTAAATTAGTTATATCAATGATTCAATGAAGCTGTACATCATAGCTTGTAATATCTTTGCCTTAGTTGTCCTCTTGGCTAGTTCAGTATTTTGCGTCTAGTTTTGTTTCTAAAGCTGTACAGTTTTATCATCTTTCCCTTTGGCAGTTGAACCAGTGTGATGTACAGTTTTCCACATTTAGGCGGAGGGATGATATATTTTGCACCATGCCGTATCTGTCTCTTTCTTTTATATTTTCATATGTCGCTGCCAGTTAACACCTAACACTTCTTCAAGCAGGTCGTGCAACCTTTTCGGGCTCATCAGCATGGAAATGTACAACATGCCTATCTTCCACCAAATATGTCAGCGTGTGCACCTAACCGTCCAACTAATCTTCACAAGTAAGCTTGCTTCTTAGGTCTCGTGATTATTTCTTGTTGTACTAGTATTTGTCAAGACATGAGTTGTTTTGACTTTTGATCTAGATATAGATAAGGTTACCTGATATAATTTTAGGAAAACACTGAAATTTGCGACTGAAGTTGTAATTCCTGTTTCTTTGTTGTCTGCTAACAGCATGAATAAAAAATCAGAAGATTCCAGAGATGACGCATTTAAATTTAAAGCTCGGCGTTTGGATAAAAAGGTATTGGCCTGGCCCTGAACAGTTCTTCTATGTTAAATTGTGAGCTAAGTTTGACCTGAAGCTTCTAAGTCTGACGGATACATTGCAGAGTGTCCTAGTGTTCACTGAACTGCTATTTCGATGATAATTCCATGTTACTGGTGATAGCTGCCTTTTTTATCAGGCACATACATTTGGAACAGAGGTCGCTTAAGGACCAACTACATAACAAATATAGGATGTTGCAGCATTTATACTTTAATCAGACAAGAGACGCAGCCAATGATTGTTATATTTTTCTCCTATAAACAGATATTAGCAAGCAAAGGAGATATTGGTTTATTTCAAACTGCCAAAAGAAATCCCACAGTGCCTAAGGTAGCTTGTCGTGATATCATTTTCTCTGTTTTTTCTCTAGTCGTCTATTTATCAAAATATTCATATTTCTGGTTAACAATCCTAGGAATTCAACTTGTCAACAAGCCGGAACAGCAAGCAGGCTCCATTATCTGAACTCTTTAACAAGGTTTGTACTTGGAGCAAAAGTGGGTTTCCTTCAAATTACTTGAATCTGATATTGACCGAGATTATTTTGGCAGCTCTCTTTAACTGCTGAAGCCCGCCGTGCGATGGACCGTCAGGCAGTGGAACGTCCAAATTACATCACTACAAAGGTTAGTCACTTGTTTCAGTTTCAGTTTCTGTTGCAGTACCCTTCCATCTTAATCCAAAGTGCTGAAATGTCACCTTTTATTGCAAGGACTGCAAAGAGAACATGCTTGCCGCTATTCGTTGCTAGCTCTGGTAAGCGAAAAATTTAACGACATTGTAAGATATCGCTTCCCAAATTGTCTCCATCGAATTGCATTTACAACATTCCATTTCCTTTGCCTTTTCAGGCCGGCTTAGTCAAGAAAAATCATTAATATAGTTCTGTTAGACAAAGACATCCAGATTTCACATTTCTGGACCTGCACAAAGGTAAATATGTTTCTCCCAGTTACCTGTGTATAGTTACTTGCAGTATTCTCTGCAATATGATTTCTTCTTTGTAACAAAAAAAAAACAATGTGATCGAACTAGTAGTAGTATATCAATTTTACAGCAATATGATATCAAACCTGCAATTCAATCTAGTATGTTGACATTGTCCTTTCCATCTTGTAGGCTAGGCCTAGGCGTCTCTTTTGGACAGTAGGACTCACAGGGGGTGAGCTCATCTCCTTTTCCTCATCTAACCAGATGAAACCATACATTAGTTGACATCAAGGCACCCGACACCAGATAGGTTGCTTGACCAGACAATTTTGCCCGTCTCGGTCTGTTGGCACAGTCGTCTTTGCCGGCTAGCTTAACATAATTTCTTAGCTTCTTGTGGGAGATCCCTTTTTGTACAGCATGCGTTAAAACCCAGGGTGGGGGCGAGGAGACCTGAACTGGTGGTGGGTGGTGTATCCGCCGTGGTTCTGAAGTTGTAACAACACCGCAATCATCTGGCAAAGTTGTTCGCTCGCAGTTGCAGTCTCTATTGCCTTTTTTTTCTTTTGAATACTATGGTTTGGAAAATGTTAATTTATCGTGAAACCAACCAGCACTATTTCCTTTTGTTTTTTACCGAATCACAATATAAAGTCGTGCTACAATAGAGAAATCTTGTTGCTGCTCGACTGGCAGCAGCAGCAGCACATCTGAATGGAGCAGTGCCGGCGCTGCACAGTACGCTGCTCAGGGAGCGGTCAAGCTCAGCCGGGGCCGGCCGGGAGGACCCTGGATGATAGGAGGCGAGGAGGAGCATGTAACCTCACATCAACAGCGAGACGCACTGCTTCGTCCCATCACCTTGGAATAAAGCAGGAACAGGAGCTGCCCTCCCCGTTCCCGTGGACCGCATGCATGGCATCGCTTCCACATTCCTCGCATCAGGCGCTGGTCGATCGGCCAAGAGCTGTTCACGGGCACGCGTCGCATGCATGCGCCGCCATGGTGAGCGAGACCGCACGGCGTTGGTGTTGCTGTAGGAGCACCTGACGGCCTGGCCCTGCTGCCGGCTTGGGAGAAGAAGACGCCGGCGCGCAGCAGCCGTCGTGCCCTGTTGCTGTGGGCTCAAAGGCCTTTCAGCTCGACACCGGAGTATCTGCTGCTGCTGCTGCAGTGAGTGAGAGGACGTGTGCTTGCAGCCGCGGTCTGGAACTGCCATTGACCAGCTGACGGGAAGCACGCCCTGGCTCTGGGTATGTACTCCGAGGTAAAAGAGCGTTTAGAACCGCAACACGAGCGCACTGTCCACACTACATGCGTGAAAACTGTTACTATCAGTAGGAAGCATTCAGATTCTACTCGCACTATACAAAAACAATGACAGGCACCTTGAGTGTTACGAACGAAAAACGTAGAAATTTCACAACACAAATCACACCCGACGCCAATTCAATGCGAAAGTTAACGGGGGCACCTACTGCACACTACTGGAGCAACTAGTACAAGACAGGGAACCATGCATAAATACACATCAGCAGCTTCACAGCTAACACGGTGAGATATCCAGGGAGAGCAGCAGAACACTTTACAGTCACAGTACAAGGGCAGCGGAGCAAACTCATAAATACCCGTCAAAAAAAAGAACAGGAGCAGCATTTACATTGCGCAATTCTGTGGACATGCAGCAGGGGCATGATGCATCGCATGGTTCAATTCAATGCACCCCAGGATCCAAGAACTCATCTTCATACTGTATCTCTGCCCATCATCACAGCACAGGCGCATCACATGAATTTTCGGGCTTTCAAGGCCCTCACGGGACCTCTCTGATGTGTATCTGAACCTCACTCTTAGACCCATACTTGAATGCAGCCCAAGATCCACGAAGCAATCCTAAATCTTGATTATGTTCTGATGACACTTCAAAACACCAACACCAAGAAAAACCAAAAAAAAAGGAGGTGAAGAACAGTGGCACCGTCCAATCCATCCATCTACTTGAGAGATCCTACAACTATTTTCCTGCACTGTGCTTGCTACTATGCTTTCTTAGCTTCTTACTTCCAGCTCTCTCACTCTACATTGGGGAGGAGAAAATTTTGAGGGTGGTCATCACATTGTGTGCTTGGATATGACCTCGCCGAACCGCACGAACCACTGCTCGTCGGAGGAGCTGTTGTCGCCGACGTCAGCCCCGTCGTGGTCCATGTCGGGTGTCGTCGCCAGGTACCGGGTGTAGTCAACCGTTTTCGAGGCCGTCGTGTACGAGGAGGGCTTCACGGCAGGTGCCGGCATGAGCGAGAGCAGCACCCTTGCGACCTCGTGCATGGTTGGCCGGTCGATGGGGTGCCTCTTCGTGCACAGCAGGGCGAGCTGGAAGGCCTTCCGGACTAGCCCCATGTCTGTGCACGTCACCGACACTTCAGAGTCAACTGCCTCCATGACTGTATTGTCATCAGCTCTTGAAAGTATCTACATATGGACAGAAGGGTCAGTCATATAAACCATGTCACCAGACCATGCTAAAGTTTATGATACTACTAGAAAAGATCATATGGACAGGCGGTCAGTCATAGAAACCATGTGACCAGATCATGCTATCTGCTCTCATTCTCATGAGTAACTTGCACTGTAAAAGAAAAAGAAAAATTGCTGATCTGATCTCAGGGGTTCAGTGTGGGTGACGTACCAATTGATGCAAGTTGGAATCGTTGTCGACAGCCTTCAACCCCGTGAGCAACTCCAGAAGAACGATACCAAAGCTGTATACATCAGATTTTTCATTAAGCCTGGATGTTCGGGCATATTCGGGATCAATGTAGCCAATGGTTCCTAGCACATAAGTGGACGCATGGGACTTGGCAGCTGGGACACATTTGGCGATGCCGAAATCTGAGAGATGCGCTTCAAAGTGCTCATCGAGGAGGATGTTAGAGGACTTGACATCCCTGTGGACTATACGAGGGTTGCAGTCATGATGAAGATAGGCCAGCCCTTGTGCGGCACCAACAGCGATCCTCAATCGTGTGTCCCAGTCAAGCTTCACTTTCTTTGATGGACCTGAAATATTATATGTAGATCATGAGAAAGATGCTTGTGAGACCTATAAATACATGAAAGAAAACATAAGGCCGAATCAAATGACAGTAGTCCTAACCGTGGAGAAGATCCCACAAAGAACCATTTTCCATGTAATCATAGAAGAGCAGGTTTCCATGAGGAGAGAGTGAGAAGCCATGAAGGCTGACAAGATTCCTGTGCCGGATGCTACCAACCGTCTCTAGTTCCGTCTCAAACTCACGGGCACAATGGTTATATTGACTGTAGAGCCGCTTGACAGCAATGGCCTTGCCACTCTTGAGTACACATTTGTACACAGTACTTGAAGCGCCATAGCCAATGATGTATTTCTCACTCAGATTCTCCGTCAGCCTCATGATATCATCATAGGTATGTATAGCCATGTCCATTTGGAGGAGTACTATCTTTGGAGGCCCTGAAAATGATTAAGGAAAGTTGAGAAGGATGACACTTTGTAAGGATATTGTTCTGGTATAGATTACAGTTCACTGGCTTAGATATACACAAACCTTGCACTGGTTTCTCAGATGCTTTGATAAGTGGCCGTGGTCGATTTGTTTTATATATTGCAAATAGCGTAACACACAGTAACATGATGAAGCCTAAGATAATACAAGCAATCCCCTTCCGAGAAATATTCACTGCAACATGAAGTATGTAAACATGAGTTCGAAAGCAAATGGAATGAAACACTAACTATTAGCTTATGGCTTTACTGCTACCTCTTGGTCCATGAGAGTTGCCGCAACTGGAGTCCTTGCAGTGAACACGCAGCATTGGGTTGCCCAAGAAGCTGCATTTAAGTATTGGTTACTATGATACTATCAGCAATTATACTATAGTAAAACAAGGGCATGAAAGGTAGTAGAGGAGAGTCATCCAATACCTTTCCACCGGAAACTTTGAGAAGTTCTTAGCGAACGGGACATGTCCAGAAAGGTTGTTGTAAGACAAGTTCCTGAAAAATGATATCACCCATAAACTAATGCAGGCTAAGTAAACGCCAATGCTACAGGGCCGAGCTTGCACAAAACTTACAAGATATTTAAGCTGAAGCAGTTAGCCAACTGTGCAGGGATCTCCCCAACCAAACTATTGTTGTTAAGAATCCTACATATGAGAATCACAGCTCAGTAAAATACTTTTCAAAGTTCATAGTTCATGATAGCATGATGAAGGAGAACTCACAAACTATCAAGGTTCTGAAGTTGGCCCAGTTCCTCGGGGAGATAACCAGACATGGCATTGTTGGATATATCACTATGAATGTTTAATCAGGTCAGATGAATCATCATTACAAGATTACCACCAACAGAAATTAAATACACAAATGACAAGGGTGTTCACTTACATTACTTGGACACTCCTCAAGTTTCCGAACTCAGCAGGCACAGACCCACTAAGATGGTTTTTGCTCAAATTCCTACGATCACAATTTGGAACATTAGGAAATAATGATCATATGTGATGAACAATGAATCTTAAGAGGCTGAAACTGATCATACAATTCAAGAAGATGCTCAAGATCACCAATGGTAGCAGGAACTGGTCCAGAAAATCCATTGTAGGAAAGATCCCTAAACCAAAATGAAGGAAATAGGTTTACGGCGTCAAAATAAATTGGATGTGGCGTGATAACTATGTCAAAGAATCATGGCAGCAGGTAACTAAATATATATATATATATGCAAAGGTCTGCTTACAGTGTGTCCAGGTTGATGATATGACCAAGTTCAGAGGGGATCTGGCCTTTAAAATTGTTGGAGGATAAGTTCCTGAAATTTATATATTCGAAACAAGATTAAGACATGAGATTCTGCTCAACAGAATTACACTAATATGAATTAAGTAAAAAGATGTAAGCAAATGCTACAAGTAAGTACTCACAAGTATGTTAAACTCTCCAAATCCTGGAAACCAGCAGGGATAGAGCCGTTTAATCTATTGCCATAAACATTGCTGAAGAGGATACAAATACGATTAAGCACAAATCACAAAACTGTTCTGTTAAAATACCAGATAGATACTTGCTTGCTAACTTACAATTTGTTTAGAGCAGTGCATGAACTGATGTTCGTAGGAATAGGACCCTCAAGATTGTTGTTAGCAAGATTTCTAGAAAAAGTCACAAATCGTCAAGAATCGCACATATCAAAAAACACATTAATCAGTAAAGAAGAACCACCCTTACAATTCAAATAGCTCTTCCAGTTTCCCAAGCTCAGCTGGAATTGTGCCCATTAATTCATTGTCATTCAGTTGCCTGTATGGACAAAGTTGTGAAACTTAATGTAGTACCTCAAACCAACCGAAGTACATTATTATCCACATCAGAGTACAATAACTTACAAGTAGCTAAGTTTAGTCATGTTCCCAAGTTCTGGTGGTACTTCTCCAGCAAGTTTGTTGCCATGTAAATATCTGAAGATAAAAGGTGCAAGAAAATGTTAACAGAAGAAAAGAATGTTGTTTCGGTGAAAGAACAGGTCTTCCCGATGATACTAACAGTTTGCCAGTGTAGGATAGGTTGCCGAGTATCGGAGGAATAGGCCCTACTAGTTCATTTTCGCTCAGATCACTAAGAAACAAAAATTGGACACGAAAAGTCATTATCAATTATTTCATGAGTAACACCAATAGGAAGTGAAACTGTTGTGGTTTACTCACAGAACAGCAAGTGCTTGCATGAGGCCTATCACTTCTGGAATTTTTCCAGTCAGTCTATTTCCTTGGAGTGAACTACGGAACAACAATGAAAACATTAAGTATAAGTCTCAACGTGAACAGAACAAGATTTTGCAGGAGTATAAAGCTAGGGCAGTTAATAAAAACATTCAGGAAGGCTTACAGTGTGGCTACTTGAAGGAAACCTATGTTGTAAGGTATTTCTCCAGAGATTTGGTTATACGAAATGTCCCTGTATTCCATGAATCAAATTCAGATAGAAAACTTAACAAAATGAGCACCCATCAATAAAATCTCTGCAAGCAACATACAGAATCTCAAAGCTGGTGCAGTTTCCTATATTCTCTGGAATTGTTCCTGTCAGATTGTTGCCCCTTACATCACTGCAGATTTGGAGGCAAAAGCTCAGTGTCGATAAGATCAGTTTGCATGATATGGAGCAGCATCTCCAAGTAAGCATAGAACTTACAAGTACCACAGGCCAGTCAGTTGGCACATGTCAGGTGACAGGGTTCCAGTCAGTGAATTACCCCTCAAGCCTCTGAAGATCAAGAAGGCAAACATGTTAGCATCTACTTTTACTACCGAGTGAATTGGTAAGAGAACAATGGTGTAGGGTAACTTCTTACAGGTATTGCAGAACTTCATTCCAGTAGATAAGCCTTGGGATGTCGCCTGTAAGTTGGTTCTGCGCCAAATCCCTATCCAAGAAAATAAGTGTACATTTCATTACAAAAATACTACATGAGGTATTAAAAATATACCACCAAAATAAACGTGTTTCTTGTAGTATGCATACTGCAGCACACAAGGATAGGTGAAAAAACAGGACAGCAGACCACCAAATTTGTCCAAGGACCCCATAATAAGTAGAGTCACGGAGAAAGGGAGGTACTAAGAAACTCACAAGGTTTTGAGATTTGGAATTTGGGACAGTGTGGAAGGGATGGGTCCCGTGAGCTGGTTGTTCTTCAAAATCCTGCAGACAGAATAGAGAGAAAAGGAAACATCATAACCCATGCATTCTGAAGTCTAAACTATCATAGCTCATAAATTACATAGGATCAAAACTCGAACTAGTTTTAAAACATGCTTTTGTAGTAATCTCAAAACATTCTAAAAACAGATAAATGCAAGTAGCCTCTCATTCCTAGGTCTAACCCCCAAAACATCCCAAGGATTGGGTGGAAAAGTGATCATATCCCAGAAAAAAGATATAGCTCTGCGAAAAGGGATGCAAGAGAAACAATAATACAGTGCTTACAAATCCTCAAGTTGCTTGAGCTTGGAGATAGAGAAGGGGATGTCTCCATACAGCAAGTTAAACGACAAATCTCTGCATGACACAAAAGAAGAGGGATTTGATGGGTCAATTATTAAATACTTACTAACAAGAACCATCTACAGCAAAAAAAAAGTTGGTGTGGTGTGGAACAATAAAAGAAGACCCAGATTAGGTGCAGTACAGATATTTTAAGGAGACGCAGTCCCCAATCTCATCCGGGATTTGGCCAGTGAGCTTGTTCCCCTTGAGATCCCTGCATACAGAAAGCAAGGAAATGATTAGGGCGGAGATAAACTAATCGGCAAGCCATCCAATCCAGGGGAGTGTGGTAGTAGGCTTAAAGTAAAATAGTAAAGAATCGTGTCACATCATGGCATGAGGGGTCAAATCAGAGTGAGAAGTGCAGGGTGGATATTTTAAAAAGAGAGAGAGAGGAAGATTCAGGTGTAGTCAAACGCGCAAAATCTTAAGCAGATGCAAAGGAATGGGGAGGAATAGTTGTCCTTGGTACGTACACGAACTGTAGGCTCTTGAGCTCCCCTATCGCCGGCGAGATCTCCCCTCCCAGGTTTAGATTTGACAGGTTCCTGTTTTTTTAATTTCCACAGAGAAAAACACTGATCAGAGATAATCCAGTTAGCAGAACAAACAGGGTAATACTTAATAGATGATGATCCTTTTACTGTTATGCAAGAAAAACCAAATAGTCCCCCCAAGAAAGAAAGAAAGAAAGCACATTTACTGGGCAAGCAAGCAGGCAACATGTTTTCAACTCAGTAGTGGATATTCACAGGGAAGAAGGAAGAACCAGCCAAGAACTGAAACAAGAAGTGTCCTGGTGCCTGTCTCCAGAGAAACATGGAGGGACAAAGGCAAGGAGCGAAGAAAAGCAAGTGAAAAAATAATCTTGGTATCGAGCGCGTCTCATTGTCAGACGAGCACGGAGCACGGCGAGAAAATCAAATCACGCACAGCGCTTGGAAGACGAAAGAAAGAAGGTGTTTTTGATGAGTGAGGAACGCACAGCGCTTGGACGGCGAATGAGGCGTTGTCGCAGGCGACGCCCCGCCAGGCGCAGTGGTCTCGGCCGCCGTCCCAGTCCGCGAGCGCGTTGGCGGCGTTGCCGAAGCCGGCCTTGAGCGCCATGAGCGCCTCGCCGTCCCCTCCGCCTCCCCCTTCCGCGGCCGCCGCCCCAAGAACCACCACCAGCAGCAGCAGCCACGACGGGGCCGTCGCCGCCATTCCCAGGAGCAGAAAGCCCGCACCTTGGGCACAGAAGACAAAAGGAGCACCTTCCTCCCGCGCGCCGCCTCCGCGCTTTGGCTACGGAATCAAGAAGCAGCTGTTACCGCGCGGCCGCTCCTCATCCTCCTCCGACGCAGAGGCAGAGGCAGAGGCAGTGGTAGATGGGGAGGGGAACGGGAGGGGGTCGCAATGTATTTGTCGTGGCAGTGGTGGTGGTGGTGGCGATAGCGACGTGACTGTCGTTGCTTTCGGGGGGCAGCCGCTGCGCAGCGCTGCAGGGGAAGCAGAGGTGGTGGTGGTGGTGCCAAGAGCGAGAAGGCGGAGGAGAGGAGAGGGAGAAGGGTTAAGGCTGGCGCCGCGGGGCCCACCTCGTCAGCAGCGGCGTGTACGTGGGGTCCCTCTCGGATCTCCATTTCTTCTTCTCACTCGACGCCACCGATTTTTACCATGGCGTACGGACCCACGTGTCGGTGGCTAACTTAATCGAGGAGGTTAAGAGTCTGTTTTGCGCGCCAAACAGCGGCGGCGGCAGGCTTCCGGTGGGCCTGGGTACCTTTTATTGTGGAGCGAGAGCGTACGTACGGGGGAATGGGATGGGACGGGACGGGACAGGACGGGATCATGCCGCGGTCGTGACGGCGTCGGCGGCATGGCGCCGCCCACCAGACTGCAACCGGCGACGAACCAGCCGTGCACTGCCGATTGGGCCTGGGTATACGTTCCGCGTTACGCTCGTGGTAGTAGGTGCGTGAATGAATGTTGCGTGGCTGATGAGATCGACCATCATGATTGATTCACACCAAATGGTTCGGCTGATACGTAGGGTTTATGTGATGCTCCTACTCCGTACGCTAGCTATTACGGAGTACAAAAAATGCTGGCAACGACTTCAAACCAAATCTACAAATATAACCAATTAATTGTTATACTAGCTGAAACTCGAGGACAAAAGGACTAGAGCACTCACTGTGATATATGGTTGGTTGAGATGTGTGCGGACCCATGAGGGCCTATGACGCCTCAAGCCCTCAAACATAAGCTGAGCAGGATCCAAGATGTATAACCGTTTTCAGTTCTCTTAGTATGCATAATATATATTTTATCTCACTAAAGGGCACGTGCTCGTGGCCTCGCACTAATGCACATTCGTATCTCTTGGGAAAATTGGCCTATATAACTACCGGAATTTGCCGAGTTCCGTAGGGTTTTTGCCGTGCGATTTGGCCCCACGGCAAATTCCAGATTTCCCGTAGTGATATTTCCTTGGCTAGAGTGTATAACAGGTGAGGCACTACTCTTTTCTGAGCACACTTGTCTTTGTACTCCGCTCAGTCAAAACGTTTTATAATAGTACGAGCAAATAAAGAAAGTAACTTTTAGGAGGGTGCACACCTTGGTTTGCAAAACAGAAGACATGATATTGAGAGCTTTGATTGATCAATCGATGGATTTCCTACAGCAGAAAAAAAGAATCGTTCGACGTCCCTCCAAATTTCAAACTCTGCCACGTTGACGGTATGCATGCAATAATACCTGATCGACCCAGTACGTACGTATGCAGGCATGATTGCAGAAATATACACTGGTACTGTACACAATAGATATATCGATTTAAGGCCATTAACGCCTTACACAAACACATAGCCTACACGGAGCTCTGCCCTCCTCTGCCTCGTACCATCCACAGCTCTCTACATGCATGCAAGGTATGCGATGCAATTAGTACACATCATCGTCTACCTACGGACGTCGCCTGCAGCCATTGTTGCCTTCAAGTCGGAGCTGCTGCTGCTGCTGCTGCTGCATGCGTGGTTCACACCTACTACATGATCATGATCCTGATCCATCCATCGACGGAGGCCTCTGCTGCAGCTCTGCACCGTGCACACACACATAGGAACTGTATCTGTGTTGCTTCAGAGGCTCGTCAGAGATTGTGTGGCTATGTAAGTGTAATTTTTAGGACCCTTTCTTTTAGTTTAAATGGACGGAATTAGTGGGGCTCATCGATCGTTCGTACAGCGTACGTAGGTAGATGGAGCCGAGTTATGCACGTTGGGAGCAAGAAAAATTGACGTGCCACTTTCTTTGTTAGATCAACCACTTGTTCTTACTTAAGTGAGACATGTGCGGACGGCTCATCTCACGCCATGGCATGTACACGAAAATTTAAAACTTTTACTTTCTCTTTTTTTTTTCTTTTTCAAATTTACCCTCGTTTTAGTTTTGGTTAAAGTCAGACAAATACCCGATGTCGTGTAAAATCTTATGGCTACAAAAAGGATGAAGTGGATAGATTACACATTGGTAATCTCTCGGCTATTGTGGGATTTTTGCATATTTATGTAAGCGAATTCATGTATCTTATATATTTTTCATCTACACAAAATTCTTTATGAATTTCCTGCTGCAACACGTGATATATTCTTTTACTATCCTTCCATATCTCATGAAATTGATATTCATATGTTGCGGTTTTCTCCTATATTTGGGAACACTTTATAGCGTTGAACTTCAACCAACTCTAACCGCGTGATAATTTGGAACGTTAGTACATATCGGGAATCCCCCGCCGTGCACGAGTGGACCAACCACGTGTGTGTTATATCGAACACGATTTACTATGAGAAATTGTGTGCGGAACTGGATCACATTGCACACGATATAGTTTTCGCATAATGATCTTGTGTGTTTCTATAAGTTTCACAGTGTAATTTCATGTCACACGTTTTGCCTACCCGTCTTTGCAAAACTGTCAGGATTACGGAACGGTTATTTAGTGCTTTATCTTCCTGCTTTGTTTCAGCACCTTCCTCGCCCGTCCCCCAGCGCCTGATTACAAGTTCATTACCCCGCGGGAGATGCGATAATCGATGGTGGTGCCTGGCTGAACACGACATGCGGAATCTCCTTCCTCGCGTTGTCGGGTCATGGAGCATGCCCCTCCTCCTCGGCTATTCCACCTTCCCCGGCTTATCACCCGTCGCCGCTCCTTTCCAAACGTGAGCCCACAAGATCCTTGTCCTCGTGTCATCCGGTCACAAGAGCCTCCTTCTTGGACTCGTCGCCAAGTCCATTCCTTCCACAAAGACGTTGCTCAATGACGACACTTATTTTGTCGTTGGATTCATCGTCTCTGGACCTGAGAGATTTTGAGGAGCTCGATCGGAGGAAGGAGGATAAACAAGAGGAGCAGAAAGCCACGATGCATCGCGTGGTGGAGGACTCATTCGCGCACGATGGAGCTCAGAGATGTAGGTCAGAAACATGAAAAAAGCACAAGACCACATGGGCCACACCTAATGTTGTCGAGAACATCAGGCTCCGACCATCCATTTCGTCGCCAACGATGATCACATCCAGGGCCACGACAACATATATGTCGCCATCAACAAAATCTCCTTTGACAAGGAGAACATATATTTTAATTGGTTATTAAACGTTTTATATATCTTGTGTATATGCAAGGGTTAAAATGTTTGAATGTGACCTCCAAATATTAAATAGTGCTTTCAGTCAACCGAGTTTCAAGCCGAATTTAATAATTCAACTTCGGTTTATCCTATTTGTCCACCGAATTGTTCTTGGTTAATTCGATTTTGTTGAACTCAATTTTGTCTCCCTAATTTAGTTTTGATGTTTGATTTCGGTTTCTATGCCCACCCCGAGTATTGGGGAATGGAAGGACGGGCGGGCGGCCAAGATGGCCGTGATGTATTGGGCGTCAGAGCTCTGACTACGGGGAGTGGGAGAGTCTCTCTCCTTAATTTGAGCCGACCTCCCACCAACTAAATATACCATAATTGATACAACGGGAGTGGATGCAACATGCATGGTTGAGACATGTGCAATTGTATCTGTAGCACAATTTTTTAGATAAAAAGTTTTTATCAATATCACGGAGATACCAACTACACCTAGACTCTGCAACAACACAATAATCTAAACTATTGCGGATGCATACATCCAAGTATCTGTAGCACATGAGCCGTTGGTTGACAAAGAAACGATTCGGACACAAAATATGAACATATCAAAAAAAAGAAAAATAGAGTACCACACATGGAATTAAAGAAGCGTGGATACACACAAGCCAATAGATGCAACAACCCGCCTTCCACTTTAACAATGCCCAACATATAAACATATGTCCCCTCCCAAGACTCTTATTTCCAATATCCCTCTAGTGCCAATGAATATATCTCGTTGTTAAAAGACTAGAGAACACTTTGTATATGAATGAGTGTTGTATATGAAGTGAAAGCGTGGATACACACGAGCCAATAAATACAACGGAACACCTTTCACTTCAACAATGCCCAGCATATAAACATAGGTATCTCACAGGACTCTTAGTTCCAATATCCCTGTAGTGCTAATGATAAAACACATAGAGAGGATCACCTTGTTTATGAATGAGTTGTGTAGGCTTGAGAGGCATCGGGTGTTGTCTTAGAGGCATCGACCTTGAGGGCGTTTGACTCACCTCACATATGCAAATGTTCCGATGAACATATGAAACTGATTTTTTTCCGAAAAGGGTAGCACGGCGTCTACATCATGATGATTCAAACAACCACGGATGAAACTGATGGCATAGGGAATCTCCAGAGTTCTCCGATTGACCACTACAGACTCTAGCAAATCGAGCATCAAACATAGATAGATTTACATCAATATCTACAGGTCGTGCTGTCCAGTCATGAGCCTCAAGTGTTTACATTGATGCTTCAGTGTTCTTTACCTCGGTGATGATATAAATTTATGTGGGTTTTGTAACTGTGGTGGTAACGGTAAAAGTGAAAACATGAGCTGGATGGAGACGGCGTCATTGCGTCAATTAGGGTTACCATACATGAGCGGAACACACATGCAGATTTAGTTAGCTCGGTGGATTTCTGTACCGTTTACCAACTACATCTAGCCTCTGCAACAACACAATAACCTAAACTATTGCGGATGCACACAACCAAGTATCCGTAGCACATGATCCGTTGGTTGACAAAGACACGATTCGACACGAAATATGAACATATCAAAAATAAAATAAAATAGAGTACCACACATGGAATTAAAGAAGCGTGGATACACACAAGCCAATAGATGCAACAAAAAGCCTTCGACTTTAACAATGCCCAACATGGCAACATATAAACATAGGTCCCTCCCATGACTCTTATTTCCAATATCCCTCTAGTGCCAATGAATAGAGCTCGTTGTTAAAAGACTAGAGAACACATTGTATATGAATGAGTGTTGTATATGAAGTGAAAGCGTGGATACACACAAGCCAATAAATAGAACAAAACACCTTTCACTTCAACAATGCCCAGCATATAAACATAGGTGTCTCACAAGACTCTTAGTTCCAATATCCCTGTAGTGCCAATGATAAAACGCATAGAGAGGATCACCTTTTTTATGAATGAGTTGTGTAGGCTTGAGAGGCATCGGGTGTTGTCTTAGAGGCATCGAGCTTGAGGGCGTTTGACTCTCCTCACATATGCAAATGTTCCGATGAACATATGAAACTGATTTTTTTCGAAAAGGGTAGCACGGCATCTACATCGTGATGATGCGCACAACCACGTATGAAACATGTCGTGCTATCCAGTCATGAGCCCCAAGCGTTTACGTACATTGAATCATTGATGCTTCAGCCTTGTTTACCTCGGTGATGATATAAATTTGAGAAATGCTCCTGCGCTTTACCGGAAGTTTTTTTGCACGAATTTTAAAGCACATCAATGGCTGTGATTATGGGTGGAGATTAATCACAACCATTGATGTGCTTTAAAATTCGTGCAAAAAAACTTTTAGGAAAGCACAGGAGCACTTCTCTATAAATTTATGTGGGTTTTGTAACTGTGGTGGTAACGGTAAAAGTGAAAACGGAAGCTGGATGGAGACGTCGTCAATTAGGGTTACCATATATACATGCAGATTTAGTTAGCTTAAGTTGGGTGGGTTCTGTACCGTTTACGCTAAGCATACGTATGGTCTTTGTTCGAATTTAGGCTCCTTTGAGCACTCCAATGAGCTGTAGCCTGGATCGAGGCGAGACAAACAACGTAGCTCGCAGATACACATGCACAGGTCATTTTGAAACAGCTCACGTTTATGCTGATGCTTTGCAGCCTTCGTCACCGCTGCCTCCGATAGCTAGCTAGCTAGCCTACTCAGCACGGGTAAAGTAAGAAAAGGAAAATGGCAGTAAATTAATCAACACGGGTAAAATCTCCAGCTCATTTACGATGCAGTTTACTATGTGCACACACAAACAGGTATGCACACCACAACCAAACAAATATGAACATTCCAAAAGCCCCTTCTCTCTCACCTCCAAGGTGCGCCCATGCTAAACATATCCTGCCTCCATCAAGGAATCCCGATGCCATTGCAACGCTTTCTTGCATGCCAGGGGCGGTACGGTGCAAGCTCTCTGGTTAAGGTAAAACCGATTACCGGTCATCAATGAATCCCAATGCAATTCGTATTCATATGGTGATCTACTTAATTAGCACATTTATATTAGAAAGGTCGGATTTGTGCATATATTTATGGCCTTTCTCGGCAATATCTTGTCCTTGTCGGTCAACTGAGGGTTAAAACCGAATTTAATAGTTGATTTTCGGTTTATCGTATTTATCCACTGAAATTGTTAGTCACAATGGACAGTAACATAGAGCAGTAACATACATAGAGCAGTAACATACAGGTTATTTTAGGCTATGTTATCACCTCCATAGTGGGTAGTAACAAGCATGTGGTATCATGCAAACCTCTATCACCGTCAACCTTACACTACTTAGGGCAGGGTAGGGCGGCCGCCCTACCTTGATTTTTGGCAAAAAATCGAGTATATATAGGTATTTTTTTATATACATATCATTTTCTGTATTTTCCGAAGTTCTGGAAAAGAATAAAGGAAAAAAGGTTGTCACTGGGCGTCTGGGCCGCAAACTGGGCTTTCCCGACTCGCGTCGCTTCGCTCGCTCGCAGCCCGCTCGCATCTTCGCCCGCATCGCATCGCTCGCGTCTCCACATCTGGCGAGACGCGCAACACAGTACGCCGCCTCGGCCTCCATCTAGCGCCCCTCCTCTGCTCCGCTGCTCGCATCTCGTCGGAGGCGTCTCCTCCCTCCTCCTCTGAATCCTGTAGCCCTGCTCCTCCCTCCCCAACTCGCCGACAAGCTGCCCCTTTCCCCCTTTCCTTACCGGCAGGCATCTAGCATCTAGGTTTTCAATTTCCGGCCGGGCGACTCCCCGACGGCGATTTGGAGGCATTTCTTTTGGAGATGGACATGAAGGGCAAAAGATATACCTCTGCAAAGGGGCGGAGGTAAGATTTGTTCATTTTGAACATTGAAATTATCTGTTGTGAGCAACTGTAATGGGCAAGGCAAAATACTGAATTTCTTTTTACTGTTTTTAATTGTAGATTTGAAGAGATTTTATATGCCAATTGCAGTGGCAGTAGCTCCAAACCAAGCACTCGGGAAAGTGCAAACAGAAGTGGAACCACACATGAAGAGTAAGAAGTGGAAGGAGAGGCTAGAGGTTCTATGGCCTGAGCATATACGATTATTAGCGTGAGCATATACGTATTGAATGGAATTTCTAGAAGGCATTAATGTTTCATTATTGGTACGTTTGTTTGTTCTATTTTGATTTAAATAAGTTGTTGTTATCATTGTACCAACTGATTGATGGTTAGTATAATATAAGTATTGATGTGTCTAGTCAATTTCAGTTTCTTGCGTCAATTTTTTCTTCCCTTGAGAGTTCGCCCGACCTCATTATTTTTCCGTCCTCCGCCACTGGGGATATGTGATGTTACCGTAACTAGCTATGTTACCACTACCCTCTCTTTGCTCATTAAATGTTTGCCACATCAGATTTTTATCCTACGTGGCAACAATGTTACTACTATGTTACTACCCACTATGACTAGTCTAATGCGAAGCGAGTGAGTACTACATCCAAACAAAATCATTTACATCCAAGCGTTTGCATTGATCCGTCATCCTCCTTTGAGCATGACCTTAGTAGGTCGAGTCGTTGCCGCTAAACCTGTCTTGCCTCAAACCAACATATCTTGCCTCAATCAATTCCAGTTGCCATCGCAAGGCTTTCTTGCATGCCTTTGTAACCGCTGTGCAGTAACAGACAGCAACGGGGAGCTAGCTCGCAAACGGCAATGGCAGCGGCTGCACGCCGGCCACAAGCTGGCTGGCTCACCTTCTACAGCCCGCGGCACATGCGACAATGGCTGCGTGCCTAGCTACTTGTGGACAAATTCAAGGCCCACTGTGCATGCACCAGATTTGCAACATTGGAACGGAGCAATTTATATTTTTGGAGGTCGAGTGCTGCTAGCATTGAAATGGAACTCCTACGATATATATTGGTCCGATGTCCCTGCAATCTCTGCCTTCATCGCCTGCTCTTGCCTTGAGATTTTTGTTTTCAGAAGGTCTATTCTTCTTTCTTTCTTTCTACTCCCATGCATGGAGACTCGCACCATCTGCAATCTCACTGCATGGATATTTGAAACAACAAAAGTGATAAGAGATAGAGATGTCTGTGGTAGTGGTAGGGGGCAAGCGGCAGCTGCAAAATTGTAGTGTAAGGTTTCAGGTTTTAAACTCCCAGCAGACTCCGAGCTCCGAACAGTTAGGGCATCTCCAGCCCGACGCAAACGGCGATCAGCTATCTTTAAAATATATATATTCTGAGAATAAATAATAAATAATTCATGGAATATGAGTTTGTTTTCACAAGTGTTGAAAGACTATTTATGGTCTTCACAAACAAATGAGTACGCAATTGATCTTCGGCCGTACTCTTGACGCGGGTAACAACTCATATGGGTGGCACTTGGACTTGCTGTAGTGAAGTAACGAGTCGTGTTGATAGGTCCTAATGTTTTTGACTGAGTTGATCATGCGAGTATGGATACAGTAGTGCACCCCTGCAGGGTATAATTTTATCGATGAGCCGTGTCCACGGTTATGGACGACTTGATGATGATGCTGGCTAAGAAGATCTAAACAACTTGCTGTTAATTAATCTGACTAATAATATAGAATTACTTTCACAATAAATGGTAACTAAAATTGTTCAATGTGTGAATTTTCCGAATTGCTTCCTCATACTTAGTTGAGGGGGTTAATCCGAGAATGAGTTATGTTTGGTGTTAGTTGTAAATGTTTACTTATACGCTCTCTTATCCCACTCTAATTAGACGGAAGTTGTAGCGTGTCTCTTTAGGTTGCTAGTGCTGCTGCCGTTAAGTCCAACTACCCCATATTTTGGGAGATGGTGTAGAAAGTAGGCAAGTCGGTTTTCCTTGACAGGGAGTGCCCTGACCGTCTTTTGGGCTGTGCTTTATGTGCAGTTAACATGTTTGAAGTCTAACGACGTTAGCTTGGGATCCCTCCGGCTTGGCTGGGCAGGGATATGTCGCTATTGCTTATCTTCAGAACTCTTAGTCCAATTTGCATCTTATCCGTAGTCGGAACTATTTTGCTTCCGCTGTCATCTGAATCTTTGTATTGTATCAGTGGTATCTTGACTCGTTGGAGTCGTTGTTGTATATTATATCTTTTGTTGTATTTGTGGATGTATCGGAACTGTTGTAATGTTATCACAATTCCACCCACATAATGCCCATGTTTCGGCGTGCACATTATGTCTGGTGGGCGACCTAAAATCGTTATTATGCGGATTTCGGCGGGATCGCTTATATCTAATGAGTCCGCAATTGAGATTCGGCCGGACTCTTGACGCGGGTAACAACTCATATGGGTGGCACTTGGACTTGCTATATTGAAGGAATGAGTCGTGTTGAGAGGATTTTGATGCCCTATGACCCTTGGTACACGACTCTAGCAGCATCGTCAAAACTCATGATTTCGTGCATTTCTGACCTTTTCCGTGGGCTATAGTCCACGGGTTTTGGGTCTCTGGAGCATTTCGATGCCCCGTGATCCCCGGTACACGACTCTAGCGGCATCGTCAAAACTCATGATTTCGGGCATTTCTGGCCGTTTCCGTTGGCTATAGTCCACGGTTTTTGGGTCACGGGAGGATTTCGATGCCCTGTGACCCCCACTACACGACTCTACTGGTATCGTCAAAAATCGTGTTTTCGGGCATTTCTGGCCGATTTCGTGGGCTGTAGTCCACAGTTTTTGGGTCCCGGGATGATTTCGATGCCCCGTGACCCCCGGTACACGACTCTAGCTGCATCGTCAAAACTCTTGTTTTCGGGAATTTCTTGCCGATTTCGTGGGCTATAGTCCATGGTTTTTGGGTCCCGGGAGGATTTCGATGCCCCGTGACCCCAGGTACACGACTCTAGCGGCATCGTCAAAACTCGTGATTTCGGTTATTTCTGGCGGATTCCGTGGGCTATAGTCCACGGTTTTTGGGTCCCGGGAGGATTTCGATGCCCTGTGACCCCCGGTACACGACTCTACTAGCATCGTGAAAAATCGTGTTTTCGGCCATTTCTGACCGTTTCCGTGGGCTATAGTCCACGTTTTTTTGGGTCCCTTGAGGATTTTGATGCCCCGTGACCCCCGGTACACGACTCTATATGCATCCTTAAAACTCGTAATTTTGGAGATTTCTAGCAATTTTCGTGGGCTATAGTCTATGGTTTTTGGGTATAGGGAGGATTTCGATGCCCCGTGACCCCTGGTACACGACTCTAGCGGCATCGTCAAAACTCGTAATTTTGGGCATTTCTGGCCATTTTCGTGGGCTATAGTACACGTATTTTGGGTCCCAGGAGGAATTTGATGCCCCGTGACCCTCGGTACACGACTCTACTGGCATCGTCAAAACTCGTGTTTTCGGGCATTTCTGGCCGTTTCCGTGGGCTATAGTCCACGGTTTTTGGGTCCCTGGAGGATTTCGATGCCCCGTGACCCCCGGTACACGACTCTATATGCATCGTTAAAACTCGTGATTTCGGCATTTCTTGCCGTTTTCGTGGGCTATAGTCCATGGTTTTTGTGTCCCGGGAAGATTTCAATGCCCCGTGACCCTCGATACACGACTTTCGCGGCATCGTAAAAACTCGTGATTTCGGGCATTTCTGGCCGTTTCCGTGGGCTATTGTCCACGGTTTTCGGGTACCGGGAGGATTTCGATGCCCCGTGACCCCCGGTACACGACTCTAGCGGCATCGTCAAAACTTGTAATTTCGGACATTTCTAGCAATTTTCGTGGGCTATAGTCTATGGTTTTTGGGTCCCGGGAGGATTTCGATGCCCCGTGACCCCCGGTACACGACTCTAGCGGCATCGTCAAAACTCGTGATTTCGGGCATTTCTGGCCGATTTCGTGGTCTATAGTCCACGGTTTTTGGGTCCCGGGAGGACTTCGATGCCCCATGACCCCCGGTACACGACTCTACTGACATCGTCAAAAATCGTGTTTTCGGGCATTTCTGGCCGTTTCCGTGGGCTATAGTCCACGATTTTTGGGTCCCTAGAGGATTTTGATGCCCCGTGACCCCCGGTACACGACTCTATATGCATCGTTAAAACTCCTGATTTCGGGTATTTCTGGCCGTTTCCGAGGGATTTAGTCCACGATTTTCATGTCCGAGGAGGATTTTGATTCCCCGTGACCCTCTCGGTACACGACTCTAGCGGCATCGTCAAAACTCGTGAATTCGGGCATTTCTGGCTGTTTCCGTGGGCTATAGTCCACGGTTTTTGGGTCCCGGGAGGATTACAATGCCCCGTGACCCCCCGATACACGACTCTACTGACATCGTCAAAACTCGTGTTTTCGGGCATTTTTGGCCGTTTCCGTGGGCTATAGTCCACGGTTTACGGGTCCCGGGAGGATTTCGATGCCCCATGACCCTCGGTACACGACTCTAGCGGCATCGTCAAAACTCGTGATTTGAGGCATTTCTGGCCGTTTCCGTGGGTTATAGTCCACGATTTTCGGGTACCGGGAGGATTTTGATGCCCCGTGACCCCCGGTACACGACTCTAGCGGCATCGTCAAAACTCGTAATTTCGGGCATTTCTGGCCATTTTTGTGGGCTATAGTCCATGGTTTTTGGGTCCCGGGAGGATTTTGATGCCCCGTGCCCTCAATACACGACTCTAAAGGCATCGTCAAAACTCGTGATTTCGGGCATTTCTGGCCGATTTCGTGGGCTATAGTCCACGGTTTTTGGGTCCCGGGAGTACATCGATGCCCCGTGACCCCCGGTACACGACTCTACTGGCATCGTAAAAAATCGTGTTTTCGGGCATTTCTGGCCGTTTCCGTGGGCTATAGTCCACGGTTTTTGGGACCCGAGATGATTTCGATGCCCCGTGACCCTGGTACACGACTCTATTGGCATCGTCAAAAATCATGATTTGGGGCATTTCTGGCCTTTTCCGTGGGCTGTAGTCCATGGTTTTCGTGTCCCGGGAGGATTTCGATGCCCCGTGACCCCCGGTACACGACTCTACTGGCATCGTCAAAACTCGTGTTTTCGGGCATTTCAGGCCGTTTCCGTGGCCTATAGTCCATGGTTTTTGGGTCCCGGGAGGATTTCGATGCCCCGTGACCCACGGTACACGACTCTACTGGCATCGTCAAAACTCGTGTTTTCGGGCATTTTTTTCCGTTTCCGTGGGCTATAATCCACAATTTTTGGGACACGGGAGGAATTCGATGCCCCGTGACCCACGGTACACGACCCTAGTGGCATCGTCAAAACTCTTCTTTTCGGGCATTTTGGCCGTTTCTGTGGGCTATAGTCCATGGTTTTTGGGTCCCGAGAGGATTTCGATGCCCCGTGACCCCCGGTACACGACTCTACAGGCATCGTCAACACTCATGATTTCGGGCATTTCTGCCCGTTTCCGTGGGCTATAGTCCACGATTTTCGGGTACCGGGAGGATTTCGATGCCCCTTGACCCCCGGTACACGACTCTAGCGGCATTGTCAAAACTTGTAATTTCTGGCATTTCAGGACATTTTCGTGGGCTATAGTCCATGGTTTTTGGCTCCCGGGAGGATTTTGATGCCCCGTGCCCTCAATACACGACTCTAGCGGCATCGTCAAAACTCGTGATTTCGGGCATTTCTGGCCGATTTCGTGGGCTATAGTCCACGGTTTTTGGGTCCCGGGAGTACATCGATGCCCCGTGACCCCCAGTACACGACTTTAGCGACATTGTCAAAACTCGTGATTTCGGGCATTTCTGGCCATTTTCGTGGGCTAGTCCACTGTTTTTGGGTCCCGGGAGGATTTCAATGCCCCGTGACCCCCCGATACACGACTCTAATGGCATCGTCAAAACTCGTGTTTTCGGGCATTTTTGGCCGTCTCCGTGGGCTATAGTCCACGGTTTTCGGGTCCCGGGAGGATTTCGATGCCCCGTGACCCTCGGTACACGACTCTAGCGGCATCGTCAAAACTCTTGTTTTCGGGAATTTCTGGCCGATTTCGTGGGCTATAGTCCACGGTTTTTGGGTCCCGGGAGGATTTCGATGCCCCGTGACCCCCGGAACACGACTCTAGCGGCATCGTCAAAACTCGTGATTTCGGTCATTTCTGGCCGATTTCGGGGGCTATAGCCTACGGTTTTTGGGCTCCGAGAGGACTTCGATGCCCCGTGACCCCCGGTACACGACTCTAGCGGCATCGTCAAAACTCGTGATTTCGGGCATTTCTGCATGTTTTCGTGGGCTATAGTCCACAGTTTTTGGGTCCCGGGAGGATTTCAATTCCCCAAGAACCCGCTACACGACTCTACTGGCATCGGCAAAAATCGTGTTTTCGGGCATTTTTGGCCGTTTCCGTGGGCCACGATCCACGGTTTTTGGGTCCCGGGAGGATTTCGATTCCCCGGGACCCTCAGTACCCGACTCTAGCGGCATCATCAAAACTCCTGATTTCGGGCATTTCTGGCCGTTTTCGTGGGTTAGAGTCCGTGGTTTTTGGGTCACGGGAGGATGTCGATGCCCCGTGACCCCCGGTACATGACTCTAACGGCATCGTCAAAACTCATGATTTGGGCATTTCTGACCGTTTTCGTGGGCTATAGTCCATGGTTTTTGGGTCCCTGGAGGATTTCGATGCCCAGTGACCCCCGGTACACGACTCTATTGGCATCGTCAAAACTCGTGTTTTCGGGCATTTATAGCTGTTTCCGTGGGCTATAGTCCACGGTTTTTGGGTCCGTCGAGGATTTTGATGCCCCGTGACCCCCGGTACACGACTCATATATGCATCGTTCAAACTCGTGATTTCGGGAATTTCTAGCCGTTTCCGTGGGCTGTAGTCCACAGTTTTCGTGTCCCGGGAGGATTTCGATGTCCCGTGACCCTCGGTACACGACTCTAGCAGCATCGTCAAAACTCGTGATTTCGGCCATTTCTGGCCATTTCCATGGCCTATAGTCCACGGTTTTTGGGTCCCGCGAGGATTTCGATGCACCGTGACCCTCGGTACACGACTCTAGCGGCATCGTCAAAACTCGTGATTTCGGGTATTTCTGGCCGATTTCGTGGGCTATAGTCCACGGTTTTTGGGTCCCGGGAGGATTTCGATGCCCCGTGACCCCCGGTACACGACTCTACTGGCATTGTCAAAATTCGTGTTTTCGGGCATTTCTGGCCGTTTTCGTGGGCTATAGTCCATGGTTTTTGGGTCCCGGGAGGATTTCAATGCCCCGTGACCCTCGGTAAACGACTTTCGCGGCATCGTCAAAACTCGTGATTTCGGGCATTTCTGGCCGTTTCCGTGGGCTATTGTCTAAGGTTTTCGGGTACCGGGAAGATTTCGATGCCCCGTGACCCCCGGTACATGACTCTAACGGCATCGTCAAAACTCGTGATTTCGGGCATTTCTAGCCGTTTCCGTGGGCTGTAGTCCATGGTTTTTGGGCCCCGGGAGGATTTCGATCCCTATGATCCTCGGTACACGACTCTAGCGGCCATCGTTAAAACTCGTGATTTCGGGCATTTCTGGCCGTTTCTGTGGGCTGTAGTCCATGGTTTTTGGGTCCCGGGAGGAATTCAATGCCCCGCGACCTCCGGTACACGATTCTAACAGCATCGTCAAAACTCGTGTTTTCGGGCATTTCTGGCCGTTTACATGGGCTATAGTCCATGATTTTTGGGTCCCGGGAGGATTTCAATGCCCCGTGACATCCGGTACACGACTCTAGCGGCATCGTCAAAACTCGTGATTTCGGGCATTTATGGCTGTTTCTGTGGGCTATAGTCCACGGTTTTAGGGTCCCGGGAGGATTTCGATGCCCCGTGACCCCCGGTACACGACTCTATTGGCATCGTCAAACCTCGTGTTTTCGGGCATTTCTGGCCGTTTCCGTGGGCTATAGTCCACGATTTTTGGGTTCGTCGAGGATTTTGTTGCCCCGTGACCCCCGGTACACGACTCTTACAACATCGTCAAAACTCGTGATTTCGGGCATTTCTGGCCGTTTTCGTGGACTATAGTCCACGGTTTTTGGGTCCCGGAAGGATTTCGATGCCCCGTGACCCTAGGTACACGACTCTAGCGGCATCGTGAAAACTCGTGATTTCGGGCATTTTTGGCCGATTTCGTGGGCTATAGTCCATGATTTTTGGGTCCCGGGAGGATTTCGAGGCCCCTTGACCCCCGGCACACAACTCTAACAACATCGTCAAAACTCGTGATTTCGGTCATTTCTGGCCGATTTCGTGGGCTATAGTCCATGGTTTTTGGGTCCCGGGAGGATTTCGATGCCCGTGACCACCGGTACACGACTCTAACAACATCGTCAAAACTCGCGATTTCGGGCATTTCTGGCCGTTTTCGTGGGCTATAGTCCACGGTTTTTGGGTCCCGGGAGGATTTCGATGCCCCGTGACCCTCGGTACACGACTCTAGCGGCATTGCCAAAACTCGTGATTTCGGGCATTTCTGGTCGTTTCCGTGGGCTATTGTCCATGGTTTTCGGGTACCGGGAGGATTTCGATGCCCCGTGACACCCGGTACATGACTCTAACGGCATCGTCAAAACTCGTGATTTCGGGCATTTCTAGCCGTTTCTGTGGGCTGTAGTCCATGGTTTTTGGGCCCCGGGAGGATTTCGATCCCTATGATCCTCGGTACACGACTCTAGCGGCCATCGTTAAAACTCGTGATTTCGGGCATTTCTGGCCGTTTCCGTGGGCCGTAGTCCACGGTTTTTGGGTCCCGGGAGGATTTCAATGCCCCACGACCTCCGGTACACGACTCTAATGGCATCATCAAAACTCGTGTTTTCGGGCATTTCTGGCCGTTTACATGGGCTATAGTCCATGGTTTTTGGGTCCCGGGAAGATTTCAATGCCCCGTGACATCCGGTACATGACTCTAGCGGCATCGTCAAAACTCGTGATTTCAGGCATTTATGGCCGTTTCCGTGGGCTATAGTCCACGGTTTTTGGGTCCCGGGAGGATTTTGATGCCCCGTGACCCCCGGTACACGACTCTATTGGCATCGTCAAAACTCGAGATTTCGTGTATTTCTGGCCGTTTCCGTGGGCTGTAGTCCACGGTTTTCGTGTCCCGGGAGGATTTCGATGCTCCGTGACCCTCGGTACACGAGTCTAGAGGCATCGTCAAAACTCGTGATTTCGGGCATTTCTGGCTGATTTCGTGGGCTATAGTCCACGGTTTTGGGTCCCGGGAGGATTTGGATGCCCCGTGACCCCCGGTACATGGCTCTAACGGCATCGTCAAAACTCGTGATTTCGGCATTTCTATGCCGTTTCCCGTGGGCTGTATTCCCGATTTTCGGGTCCCAGGAGGATTTCGATCCCCCTATGATCCTCGGTACACGACTCTTGGCGGCATCGTCAAAACTCGTGATTTCGGGGATTTCTGGCCGTTTTCGTGGGCTATAGTCCGTGACTTTTGGGTCCCGAGAGGATTTCAATGCCCCATGACCCCCGTTACACGACTCTACTGGCATCGGCAAAACTCGTGTTTTCGGGCAATTCTGGCCGTTTCAGTGGGCTATAGGTCATGTTTTTGGGTTTCGGGAGGATTTCGATGCCCCGTGACCCTCGGTACATGACTCTAGCGGCAATCGTCAAAACTCGTGATTTCGGGCATTTCTGGCCGATTCCGTGGGCTATAGTCAATGGTTAGTGGGTTCGGGAGGATTTCGATGCCCGTGACGCTCAGTACACGACTCTACCGACATCGTCAAAACTCATGATTCGGGCATTTCTGGCGATTTCGTGGGCTATAGTCCATGGTTTTTGGGTCACGGGAGGATTTTGATGCCCTGTGACCCCCGGTACACGACTCTAGCGGCATCGTTTAAACTCGTGATTTTGGGCATTTCTGGCCGACTTCGTGGGCTAAAGTCCAAGGTTTTTGGGTCCCGGGAGGATTTCGATGCCCCGTGACCCCCGGTACACGACTTTAGCGCCATCGTCATAAACTCGTGATTTCGGGCATTTCTGGCCGTTTTAGTGGGCTATAGTCATGATTTTTGGGTCCCGAGAGGATTTCAATGCCCCATGACCCCCGGTTCACGACTCTACTGGCATCGGCAAAAACTCGTGTTTTCGGGCAATTCTGGCCGTTTCAGTGGGCTATAGTCCAGGGTTTTTGGGTCCCGGGAGGATTCGATGCCCCGTGACCCTCGGTACTCGACTCTAGCGGCATCGTCAAAACTCGTGATTTCGGGCATTTCTGGCCGATTTCGTGGGCTATAGTCCATGGTTTTTGGGTCCCGGGAGGATTTCGATGCCCCATGACCCCCCGGCACACGACTCTAACAACAACGTCAAAACTCGTGATTTCGGGCATTTCTGGCCGATTTCGTGGGCTATAGTCCATGGTTTTTGGGTCCCGGGAGGATTTCGATGCCCCGTGACCACCGGTACACGACTCTATCAACATCGTCAAAACTCGTGATTTCGGGCATTTCTGGCTATTTTCGTGGGCTACAGTCCACGATTTTTGGGTCCCGGGAGGATTTCGATGCCCGTGACCCTCGGTACACGACTCTAGCGGCATTGTCCAAAAACCTCGTGATTTCGGGCATTTCTGGTCGTTTCCGTGGGCTATTGTCCATGGTTTTCGTGTACCGGGAGGATTTCGATGCCACCGTGACACCCGATACATAACTCTAACGGCATCGTCAAAACTCGTGATTTCGGGCATTTCTAGCCGTTTCCGTGGGCTGTAGTCCATTGGTTTTTGGGCCCCGGGAGGATTTCGATCCTATGATCCTCGGTACACGACTCTAGCGGCCATCGTTAAAACTCGTGATTTCGGGCCATTTCTGGCCGTTTCCGTGGGCCGTAGTCCACGGTTTTTGGGTCCCGGGAGGATTTCAATGCCCCGCGATCTCCGGTACACGACTCTAATGGCATCATCAAAACTCGTGTTTTCGGGCATTTCTGGCCGTTTACATGGGCTATAGTCCATGGTGTTTTGGGTCCCGGGAAGATTTCAATGCCCCGTGACATCCGGTACCTGACTCTAGCGGCATCGTCAAAAATCGTGATTTCGGGCATTTATGGCCGTTTCCGTGGGCTTTAGTCCACGGTTTTTGGGTCCCAGGAGGATTTGCCTGATGCACCGTGACCCCCGGTACACGACTCTATTGGCATCGTCAAAACTCGTGATTTCGTGTATTTCTGGCCGTTTCCGTGGGCTGTAGTCCACGGTTTTCGTAGTCCCGGGAGGATTACGATGCCCCGTGACCTCGGTACACGACTCTAGAGCCCACTTTTGACGATGCCGCTAGAGTCATGTACCGAGGGTCACGGGGCATCGAAATCCTCCCGTGGACCCAAAAAACCATGGACTATAGCCCACTGAAACGGCCAGAATTGCCCGAAAACACGAGTTTTGCCGATGCCAGTAGAGTCGTGTACCGGGGGTCATGGGGCATTGAAATCCTCTCGGGACCCAAAAGTCCACTAGGCTATAGTGATTTCGGGCATTTCTGGCCGATTCCGTGGGCTATAGTCAATGGTTAGTGGGTTCGGGAGGATTTCGATGCCCCGTGACGCTCAGTACACGACTCTACCGACATCGTCAAAACTCATGATTTCGGGCATTTCTGCCGATTTCGTGGGCTATAGTCCATGGTTTTTGGGTCCCGGGAGGATTTTGATGCCCTGTGACCCCCGGTACACGACTCTAGCGGCATCATTTAAACTCGTGATTTCGGGCATTTCTGGCCGACTTCGTGGGCTAATGTCCAAGGTTTTTGGGTCCCGGGAGGATTTCGATGCCCGTGACCCCCCGGTACACGACTTTAGCGCCATCGTCAAAACTCGTGATTTCGGGCATTTCTGGCCGTTTTTAGTGGGCTATAGTCCATGATTTTTGGGTCCCGAGAGGATTTCAATGCCCCATGACCCCCGTTCACGACTCTACTGGCATCGGCAAAACTCGTGTTTCGGGCAATTCTGGCCGTTTCAGTGGGCTATAGTCCAGGGTTTTTGGGTCCCGGGAGGATTTCGATGCCCCGTGACCCTCGGTACTCGACTCTAGCGGCATCGTCAAAACTCGTGATTTCGGGCATTTCTGGCCGATTTCGTGGGCTATAGTCCATG